>ML825237.1:0-25094 GCA_009831015.1 Picea engelmannii | reverse complement strand
TGGAACGATTTCGAATTACCGTCATATCCTGACACACATGAATGAATTTCTATGATCGCCCACTCCCACCAGCGCATGTCTTGGATTTGCTCTGACGTGGGGGTGATCACCTCATCATTTCCTTCATACGTGGATAACGAGCATGTGATTCCCGCTTCATGTAGCAACGGTGCATGGAGAACGCCTCTGCCACCATGCTCGCTTGCTACTTTCACCAGCACGCGACTCCTTTGAAAACCCCTGTTAGTTGCGGAAAGTATGTACTTTCCACAACGCACCATTTTATAGAAAACTTACCTTAGCTGCGGAAAGTGATAACTTTCAACAGCATGCCATATCACTTGAAAATGTTCCTTAGCCGCGGAAAGTAGGTACTTTCCACAATGCGCCATGTGTGAACTGACCGTCAGACCTCTTACACTTTGTCACTTTCTACAACGCATTAACTGATGAAACGACGTCCTTAGCTGTTGAAAGTGGGCGCTTTCCACAGCGCACAATGAATCTTTCAGACGTTGGTTAGCTGTTGAAAGTGAGTCATGCCAATTTACAAAAAGAAGACTTCATGGACCTCATTTATTCCTAGGACAAAAACATAACTTAAGCTTGCATCCAAAGAAACTCAAAAAATAATTTGAAGTGACAACCTAACACTTAAGGGAAAACAAATAAATTGACAAGTTTATTTGAGGAGTTAACAGGGGGTGTAGGGGGTAGATGCAAGAACCAACGAAGAAGACTGCTTCTTCCTCGGGCTCAACAGGATGAAGTAATGGTGGTAGAGAATTTCACCATCCACACCCCACCTGAAATTCACGTAGAGATGGAATTAATGGATGTAGGAATCAGTTTGGAATGCATTTAACCAATGGATCGGGAAATTGATGCCAAGTTGACAAAATGGATACCAGAGATAGGGTCATCAAGGTCGTCGGAGACCAAATACTACCACAAAGTTGATTTGTATTGGCATGTGAAGGCACTCCTAAGCAAGGCAATGGAAGACATAATTCCAAGATTTTAAAGATGATCTCACAACTCATCTTCATAGCTCTCTTCTCAAAATTGATTCTTGAACACAACCTTTACAATCATACTACTGCTTTGCTTCCACGAGTGGCTACCATGTATTCAACTTCTATTTTTGACAAGGCTAGAACTTCCTGTCTCTTACTCATCCAACTGATTTCTCCACCCAACATCTTGAACACATATCCACTGGTTGACCTTCATAGATACATATCTCCATCCCAATCGACGTCGACAAAGGCATGTGCATTTAATTATTATCACCTCCTAGTTTTCCTTGGAAGCATATAGAATATTCTTTTGTGCCACACAAATACCTAAATACTCTCTTGAAAACTATCCAATGCGCCTTTCTAGGTGTCGAAATGTATCTAATACACACACCCACTACATGGGCAATGTTTGGTTGAGTGTATACCATCACATACATTAGACTACCAACAACACTTGCATAGGGAAGATGTTCCATGTCCTCTATTTTCTCCTGTGTCTTTGGACACTATTCAACAGTTAGCCTTGCTCCTATGAGAATTGGCACCTTCATAGGTTTTCAATCCTTCATGTTGAAACATTTCAAGATTGTTTCAATATACGTTTTCTTTTTCAACCAGAGCTTTCTAGCCGCTCAATCCCTCTTGATCTCCATTCCCATAATGAATTTCGTTGCACCAAGATCCTCCTTGTGAAAGTTTTAGGATAATTTCTTCTTCACCTCATTTATTGTGTTCACGTTGTTTCCAATTAGCAACATGTCATTGACATACAATGCTACATATATGAAACACCCACCTTCTTCTTTGTAATATATGCAATGATCATATTTTCTTCTCACAAATCCAAAAATAAGGATGTATGTGTCAAACTTTTGGTAACACATCCTTGGTGATTGATTTCTACCATAAATGGATCTTTTCAATTTGCACACTTTCTTTCCCCTTACTAGAAATCCTTCAGGATGTTTCATGTAGATTTCTTTTTCCAGGTCCCCATGTAGGAACATTGTCTTTACATACATCTATTCTATTTCTGGATCAAATGTTGCAGCCAAAGACATTAGTTCTCTAATGGAAGTTAATTTTTCAACAGGGGAAAAAATATCACCAAAATCGACTCCTTCGACTTGGGAATATCCTTTCATTACTAGTCGAGCTTTGAATTTACCGACTTGACCTACAACGTTCATTTTATTCTTGAATACCCACTTGCTACCAACAATATTTCTTCAATTTGGTAATTCAAATAAATCCCATGTCTCATTCTTATGCAAGGATTCCATCTCTTCCACCATGGCGTCCTTCCATAGTTTTCCCTCTATTGAGTCAACTGCCTCCTTGACCGACTTCGACTCTTTGTCAGTCGCAGTTAACACACATGTAGAATGAAATTTGAGCATACTATACCTTTTGACTTGTTTTCTTACTCATTCTGACCTCCTTACAACCAGGGTCGGTTGTTCCACATCTTCATCTGATTTAATCAAATCATCTGAATCACCTTCTTCATTCCTTAGTTCAAACAACACCTTCTCTGGATTATTCTATGTTTGAGCCATCACTTCAGACTCAAACTTCCTTCTGACTTCTCTGAAGACCACCTCTTGATTTTACATTGTTTTCCTTGATGTAGGATCCCATAGTTTATATATTTTCATTCGTTATTTGTATCCAATAAAAATACACTTGAATCACAACCAAATACTTTGAGATGTGAAAGTGAATGATTCTTAATTGACCATACCTCATGTGGAGTTGTATCGACTAACATCGATGATGGATACATATTCACTAAATATTTTTTAGTGTCCATCTTGCCCCTCTTTTCCTTGGGAATATGTACAAATGAATCACAATCAAATACTTTGAGATGTGAAAGTGAATGATTCTTAATTGACCATACCTCATGTGGAGTTGTATCGACTAGCGTCGATGATGGATACATATTCACCAAATATTTTTTAGTGTTTACTACCTCTACCTAGAATTCTTGTGCGATCCTAGAACCACTGAGCATGCTCCTTTCATTCTCCATCAATGTTCTCTTCATTCTCTCAACAACTCCATTTTTTTGTGGGGTATATGGTGTGAAATTTTGGCATGCTATGCAACACTGCTTGTAGAACTGATCAAATTCATTTCCACAAAATTCACCACCATTGTCAGTTCTCAACAACTTAATCTTCTTATCTATCTAGTTTTCTACAAGAGATTTAAACTCTTTGAATTTCCCAAAAACCTCTTGTTTCTTCCTCGAGAAATATATCCATGTATTCCTGTAAAAATCATCTATGAAGGAGACATAATATAGGGATCCACCAAGTGAAGGCACTGAAACGGGGCCAAAAACATCACTATGAACCAATTCTATAATCCCCTTTGCCCTTGTCACTCTAGATGGGAACCTCACCCGACTTTGTTTTCCATATACACAATGTTCACAAACTTCAACTTATAAATTACATTTAGGAAAAAATTCAACCATAGCTTTGTTTTGCATAGCTCAAATTCCTTTTTCTCCAATATGTCCCATCCTCTCATTCCATAACATGGTCGGGTCATTTTGAAGAGGACTTGTGAAGTCACGTTTAATCGAATCAGCCCAAGTTGAGTTGAGTTAAGTCAAAATTGAGTCAACTTCAGGAACAACGATGTTGTTGCATCCAGTCGAATAGAAATTACCTAATAACTTGTATAGGGTTACAATCCGAACTCCTTTCATTAATACCATCACACCTCTGGACATCTTACATTTATCCTTCTGAAATAGAGTGTGCACCCTTGCATCACTCATCTTGCTGAAATATATCAAGTTTCTTTCCAAACCAGGAATGTGTAGCACACCTGGAAGGGTTCTAATCCTCCCATCCTACAGTGTCAGTCGAACTGTTCCTCGTCCAACAATTTTGGTTGTTGAGTTGTCCCCCAAGAAAACGTCTTCTCCTTCATATCATCCATATTCACATAACCATTCTCTATGTGGTGTCATATGATAGGATTCTCCTCATTCTATCAACAAACAACTTGATTTGGATGTGTACTGGTCGACACCATGTGCATATCACCTCCTTTATCTGGAGTCGTCGTTCTCTCAGTCGACTACTTCTCATTGGATCCTGCACTGGCTTCTGTTGCCTTTGAACTGCAGTCCCTTTTGTAATTCCTAGATTTACTTCATTTCCAACATCTTCTTGTCGTTGACTGAAAAGGGGATTTATATCTACCCTTCGACTTAGACTTTCTACCAGATAATTTTCTTTTATCTCTTTCAACTGGTCGACCTCTTACCACTAATGCATATTTGGTCAATCCTTCCATGTTCTTCCTTATCATTTCTCCTAAAAGTAGAGATGAAATCACATATTCTAGCAGGTATGTGGTAGAATTACTCCCTATAGCCACGACTAAGCTATCTTAGGAATTTGGCAAGGGACATAATAGGCTAACACATTTCTCCTCCTCAGTGATTTTAATATCCACATCAAATGAATGTATTATTATAGTATTAAAGACATTTAAATGATCAATCATTGGACTTACCTCACTCATCCTCAAAGGATGTAGTTTATTTCTAAAGAACAACTTATTTACTAGGGATTTTAACTGGTAAAAGCTTCCCAACTTGTCCCATAGTTTCTTGGTTGAATCTTAATCTGAGACATTCAACAGTACCAAATATACAAGACAAAGTCAAATCATACTCCTTTCCCTTCTCTCAAGTTTCTCCAATTCTTCCCCTGGCATACCTGTCAGAATGGTACCTGGACAGACTGCTTCCCATTGTTCTCGATCTACAAGGAGATCTTTAATTTTAAGCTTCCAAATCTCAAAATTCTGGAGATGGAATTTTTTCGATCTCTATTCTCGAGCTACTCACCATTCTTTAAGAACACTCTTTAAGTGTTTTTGGCTTATGAATCTTACTGAACCTAGGGTTTATCACATATCCAAGGTTGTTAAACCAAGCTTTGATACCACATGTTAGGAAATGAGGAACAATTCCACACTAAACCTAGCAGAAGAGAGGAAGAAAGATTTAATCAAGAAAGTAAATGACAAAGCAAACACACAATACACAAAGATTTTACCCTGGAAACAAAAATGGGAAAACCAACATTCCTTGAGTGTTTTACTCTCTTGTTCTCTTATTCCTTCAAAATAAAGGGTTACATGCCTAACCTTGGTATACACCTAAGACACAATCGACATCATACCTTAATGATTTACACAAAAACAACCATGTAGCCAATTCGAATTACATCTACATGACCAATAACCTCTAAAATGATTTCTCTAAACATTAGCTTTTACATCATTACAAGACCCTTGATTTATATGCTTTGTAGTAGAAAAACCCTAAAGAAAGGCACCAAAAAACGATTACAAATCCTTACAGATCAATGACTACATATCCGACGAATCTTGGGATTTTGTTATAGTCGAATCTAAGTCGGTTTACCAATCAATTACAAGTCGACCTCCATTCGGCCTTCAGTCGATTTCCATGCACCCGCCTATCAACCTCTTGTCGGTTGAAATCTTCGACTTATTGTTGATTTCTTCGAATTTGAATTTACCTGGTCGAACCACCTCGACCTTCTACTTTCACTGTCATACGATCCACCTTGACTAGAATTTCAATGTAAAGAATATAACAACCCAACATACAACCCCATAGGGCATAAAAAAAATATGATTGAGTAATTGTATTTTTGGAATTTCAATGCAACTAATGTAAATGTATTTCTTAATTCGACATTTGTTTTATAAAGGGCCCATTGGTTTCATGTTTATTATTGGGAAAAAAATGTCCATGCTTCTAATAAGTGTTTGGTATAATGTTTGAACATATTAAAAACATTGTGTTACTAATATTATCGATGTAATGTTCAATATTTTTAAAATCAAGAATTTGATGATGAGTGACCGATCCACCATCTACCGTTTCACCCCATTATGATATCAATTCATGAGATTGCTGCTAAACACAAATATATCAGAGAGGAAGCATATCGGGAATGGTTGAAACAACCACCTATTCAATTCCCACTACGTCCCAAGTCACCAATTCAAAACCTCGACAGTAACAATAGTTATTCACATTTTGAGGATGAATACAATGATATAGAGGTTGGTATGGATGCTTTCTTGTGGGATACCCAATCCATGGAGAGAATTTTGTTAGATGTATTCCAAAAAAATGAACTAGTGGATGATGTTGATGTTGTATATACCTTCTAAGAAACCCTGAAATCTACTTCCACCACCCCTCTATTTGGTCAAGTACAGGGGTCTGCAAGGTCTACCCAAATAGGGACAACGATGTTACTGTACAAATTGAAATCAATGTATGGTATGCCAGACGTGTGTTTCTCAACACTTTTGAGGGAAATAAAAACTAATTCCCCTAAATTTTTAAGGAATCTTGTCACATAATCAAGGAAGAAGAGGGCTTCTTTTTTTCATTCTTAATGACAATGTAAATTTCTATTTCCCACCAATTGTAGGTTAATCAAAGATAAGGTACTTCCAAGTGATAATCTCTTTGCCTATAGATGCACATAGGCAAAGTAAATGATGGAAATGTTGTATGTTGAGTACATATCATACCACATATGTCTGAATGATTGTATTCTATACAGAAATGAATATGCAGACAAAGAGATATGTCTACAATGTGGGCATGATAGGTACCATAAATAAAAAAACAAAGGTAAGGCACTGTTGACACTTGAATCTTTCAGGACCGAAACAGAAACCTCACGGGGATACAAATCTCCCTGTGTTTTTATATAAGTGGCACTCCTCTTTGTTTTAAGATTTTCTTGTAACTCCAGAATTTTAGAATATAGGACTTTGCAGAAGTTCGTCGTGATAATAAAAGAAATACAAAGATTGTAAGAAAAAATAACAAGAAAGAAAATGTTTTTTTTTTTAAACAGAGTTCCTGAGAAATGACCAGGAACCGCACACTTAAACACTTGAAAAATATAGACAAAATTTCCTCACATCCATCATAGTTAAACTAAAGATTTATGATCACATAAAATAAAAGAACATGGTCTCTATGCATAAGAGAACTTTAATGGAGTAAAAACATGGGGAGCTCAAATAAAGATAATAATAGATCAATCTAAGATACTTTATACTCAAAACTTAGAGTTACAAAGTACATTCAAAACTAATCATGAAATAGTTCTCTTGGGATTTCAAAAAAATATATAGTCTGTCACAAAGCCTTGAAATTAAATGTGTTTATCCTTAGGACTAGTATTGGTGCTCTCGCGGACCGTAAAGGAAATATGAAAAAGAAGAAATATGTAGAAGGAGGACAGTGGGCGATTATAGAGTAGCAAGATCTGGAAAGAAAACAAGAAGAAGTTATCATATTTCAGTTAAAGATTTCTAGTCAAAGAAAAGGAGTAACTGAATGAAAAATTGATAAAAAAAGCAAGATATGATCAACATGAACTTACTATGATGGTCTCTCATGTCTCTTCACTTTATTTCTTTTGTCCTTTTATTGTCTTCATTGATGTTCATAATAACCATCTCAAGTGTTTCTTTCCCTTCTTTGGTTAATTTGTCGATTTCCTTTCTGAACCAATCTTCAATATAACTTTTCATTGGTGTGACGTTTATTTCATGCTTGACTTTAATGTTTAATAATTCACCTTCCAAGTCTCCTAAGTCAAGAGAAATACCATGTACTTCTTCCTCATTATCTTTATTTTTCTCAGAATAATCAACTAGCCAATTGTCTATTTCATCTTCATTATATTCGAGTATGCCATAAAATTTTTCAAGTGATAATCCTTTGAATATCTTGACTTGTTTGTCAAATTGTTGCTTTGTTAGAAACATTGAGTTGAGAATTAATTTAGGGTATTGTACCTCGTTAGTATCTCCTTCTAGATCTATCTCCATGAGTCTCTTGAATAGTTCTTCTCTTTTTAGTATGGCTTCGCTGCATGCTTGAACAATGTTACTCAAATTTTTAATCTTTTCCTTCCAACAAGCATTTAGTTGTTTTATTCGACTTGGGGAAGGCATATTCTCCTCTCTTCTTCTCATTTCCATCATGTTTGATACTTTAATTCCAAATTGTAATACAACATCAATGTAGGAAACTTATTTGTTCTTTAGATAAGCTTGCAGATATTCATGGAAGGCATGAGCCCTTGAGCCAAAAGAAACAATATTTTTCGATACCTTCCATGCTTATGTTATTAGTGACATTCTCTTCGAAGTCTGCACAATTATTTGTTAGCATTAAACAACATTCAATTCATATTGGAAAAAGAACGAGAATGGCGGGGACAAATGAGAGTAGTTTTGAATATGAAGTTTTTCACGAGCCCGCCAATCCGAGAACCCGCTAACCCGTAGTTGTGGATGATAAAAAATAAGTTAAAGTGTAGAAAAGCGGTCGGTCGAACTTGCATGTAGGAGAAATAAAATGATTTTAGGGACTCAAGACCCGTGACAACTCTGATGGTTAAAATGAGGATCATGTAATTTTGGGTGCAGAGTGGAGATTGCAGAATTTGGAGGATGATATCTTGACTCCGTGAACCCGCGAAGTTTAAAAAGAAAAGGCTAAGTATAATACAGTAGGGCGGTTGATCAGACTAGTGACATAGGAAAATGGATGGGGATGAAGGCCCATGAATTGGTCGATTTATGAAATATGATTAAGTATGGTAACTAGAAATGGGTAGAATAAGGGAAGGAAGGAAAAGAGAAACAAGGGAAAGTATAGAAGAGGGAAAATAAATGGAAAAAAAAATTCGAGAAAAAAGAAAGGGGAAGGAAATTTCGGAAGCAATAATTGATCTCAACAACTGTCTCCAACTGTGGGATGATAACCCCCTATGGGTTATCAAGAATCCATAATATTCATGACAGGCGCTTCCATCCATTGGGATATGGAGTCAAAAGTAACAATATACAAAATAGAAGAAAATTATGTACAAGGAAACGAGAAAATTTCAGGTGAAGAATCCTTTCAAATGTTTCCCATTAACAGGAAACATTAAAATTTTACCCTTCATATATTTGAGCATATAAGAATTAAAGCCGGGGATTTTTTCAATGATATACGGTTTGATCCAGAGTACTTCAAATTTTGTTTGCATTGATGGCTTCTCCTTAGCTTTATTCCAAAGTAACACCAATTCACCCCTCTGAAAATTCTTTACAGTTGTATTCTGGTCAAAATATTTTTTAACACTTTGTTCTCTCTAAGAAGTTCTGTTCATGGATTTACTTCGTTCTTCCTCCAATTTCAATAAATGATTGACCCTCTGTTGCATAGGTGAAAAATATGTAGCACCCTCTGTATTGACCACACAAGTCAAAGAATTCATCTCAAGGATACTTGGCATTTTTTCTTCTTTCCCATAAACCAATGTATATGGATACACTCCAGTGGTATGTTTTGGGTTCATTCTTCTTTCCCACAACACATCAGTCAATTTTAAATGCCAATTCCTTTGGTTCTTATCAACAATTTTCTTCAATATATGAATTAGCATCTTATTGGTGGATTCTGCAAGAACATTCCCTTGTGGATAATAGTTTGATGATTTCCCCATAACAATTCTATATTCTCCACAAAATTCTATAAATTTTGAACCAATCAAAATCGACCCATTATCAGTCATGAATGTTTCTGGGACACTGAATCTTGACAAAATATTGTCTTTGAGAAACTTAATCAACTCTTCATAATCAACCTTTTTTAATGCCACTTCTTCTGGACACTTTGTAAAATAATATGTAGTGGTAAGAATATATACATGTCCCTAGATTGAATTTGGGTTTATTAGCCCAACGAAATCAAGTCCCCATTGGAAAAATGGTTTTTCTACAGATATAGGCTATAATGGCATTACATATCTCTTCAATTTCCCTGAAAATTGTTGGCAAGATACACGCTTCCTTATTGTGGTATATGATTCTTTAAAAAATGATGGCCAATAAAACCCATCTCTTATTATCTTATGGGAAGTGGTGGTACGCGAAAAATGTCCACCATATATTCCTTCATGGAATTATTTCATCAATTCTTGAGATTTCCTTTCATCAACACATCTCAACAATATACCATCATAGTTTCTTCTAAATAATAGATCAACAATCATAACATATTGAATCGATTTCATCTTCAATGTCCTTCTCTCTTTTGGGTTCATGGTGAATGGGAATTGACCAGACCTCAAATAAAATATAATATCTCTCTACCATTCTGAATCTGCCATGGGTTCTCCTACTGAAATTGAAATCATTCCATCCAAAGAATAATTGTTTGCAATGAATTTACATAAACCCTGTCCTTTGACTTCCTTTAAAGGTTTGATTTCAATGTCATATTCTTGAATTTTTTCCAGCCAATTTTCCCATTTTCCTTCTCTCAATTGCTGATTTAAAATCATCTTCACAGGAGAGGATGGAACATAAGCGATGACATGATAATTTAATATGTAAGTCCGAAAGTGCCCCACCTCCCTCACAAGAGATAGGGCTTGTTTCCCGAATTATGAATATCTCAATTCATAATCATGAAGGGTATTGCTCATGAAGCTAATCAATAGTTCATCACCCTTGGTATTCCTATGAGTAAGAATAGATGCAACCATCGTTTCTATAGAGAATGAGTAAATGATGAAGTCTCTTTGAAAATCTGTCTAATAAGCACTGGAGCTATAGTGATTTCCATTTTGATATTATTGAAAGCTTCTTTTGTATCCATTTTCCATTCAAACCTTTGGTCCTTTTTCAACAATAAATTGCCCCCCTTGAAAAATCCTCCTCCACTTGTTTGATTTTGGGTCGATCATGGCTTCATTTATTCATTCTTTCTTGAGCTAGAGGCTCCTTGATTATCAATACTTAAGCCTCCCTGTTGCCTTTGTACTTTTCCCAAAATAATGTTGGGGTCGACACCCGTCTCAATCATAATTTATTCCATCTCAATGGATTTAATCATTCCTTCCTCCAAAGTATACATCTAGGATGTTCTGATAGCATATTTCACATTTGGGGGCATCACATTATTATAAGAACTGAGTATGAATGGTTCATTGGGTCTTTTATCTTTTGGAATCTTACTCAAAGTTTTATTGAACCTGAGATTAAAATCTCGTATTCGCTCATTCTTCCTCAAACCAATCTGGGTGAAATTGGTGAGAAGGGTATGCTATGAAACTTGAGGGGTGAACATAGTCAGGAACATGGCTTCGAGGTCATTAAATGAGCCAATGGACCTACTGGGTAATGTTGTATACCATTCATAAGATCTTCTCGATAAGGTTTGAAGAAATAACCGTACCATCACATCGTCATATTCAACACGATGAAAACCACAAACATCAAGAAATATGTTAATGTGTCTTTTGGCATCAATCGTTTCATCTCCAGAAAATTCCTTCAAGGTACCCTTAGGGAGAGCACGGAGGTCATGTTTCTCACCTCTAAGATTTAAAGGGGAATCTCTTAGTCTTCTTCGATTTTTGAATCTTAGGTTTCCTTGATTTATTCCACCACCTCCTCCACCTCCTTGTCTCTCTCATGAGGTTCTCTTCGTGGTTCTTCTCGTGGTTGTTCATTTCTTTAAGCCATGTTCAGACATGTTTCAGAAATATGTTTTCCACTTCTTAGAATACAAATTTGCTTTCTTTTTCTTTTGGTAATGGGTCCCTTGTATTCATCCAACTTCAATCCCAATATTATGTTTGTGCTTCTCTAGCTGGACTTTCATTGCTTTGGTTTTGTCACTCGAATCTCCTCTGTCTTCATAGGATTTCTCTTTCTTATTATTGGGCTAATGTCTACCAAGACCTGTCCAATTCATTCCCCAGTATGATCGCCAAAAATGTTGATGCTTGAATCCGTTAAGAACGAAACGGAAAAATCATGGGGATATAAATCGCTCTGTGTTTTTATAGAGGTGGCATTCCTCTTTATTTTAAGATTTTATTTGAACTCTAGATTTTTAGAATATAAGACTTTGTAGAAGTCCATCGTGATAATCAAAGAAATATAAAGATTGCAAGAAAAAATAACAAGAAATAAAATGTTTTGTTTTTTAAAGAGAGTTCTTGAGAAATGACCAGGACCACACACTTCATACACTTGAAAAAGATAGACAAAATTTCCTCACATCCATCATAGTTAAACTAAATATTTCTGATCACGTAAAATAAAGAAGATGGTATGCATGCATAAGAGAAATTTAATTGGGTAAAAACATGGGGAGCTCAAATAAATATAATGATAGATCAATCTCAAATACTTTATACTCAAAACTCGAAGTTACAAAGTACAGCCAAAACTGAGCCCAAAATAGTTCTCTTGGGATTTATGAAAAATATATAGTCTCTTACAAAGCCTTGAAATTTAAATGCATTTGTCCTTAGGACTAGGATTGGGGCTCCCACAGACCATAAAGAAAATATGAACAAAAAGTAAATTGTAGAAGGAGGATGGTGGGCAATGATAGAGTAGCAAGACCTGGAAAGAAGACAGGGAGAAGTTATCAGATTTTGGTTAAACCTTTCTAGTCAAAGAAGCAGAGTGACTAGATGAAAAAATGATAAAGAAAGCAATATATGATCATCATGAACTTACTATGATGGTATCTTGTGTCTCTTCACTTGCTTGCAGCTATCCTTTTATTTTCTTCAATGACGGTTATAAGAACTGTCACAACTATTTCTTGCCCTTCTTTGGTTAATTTGTCGATTGCCTTTCTGAACCAATATTCAATATAAATTTTCATTGGTGCGACATATATTTCGGTTAAATCTTTCTAGTCAAAGAAAAGGAGTAACTGAATGAAAAATTGATAAAAAAAAAGAAAGATATGATCAGCATGAACTTACTATTATGGTCTCTCGTGTCTCTTCACTTTCTTGTTGCTATCCTTTTATTGTCTTCAATGACGGTTATAAGAGCTGTCACAACTATTTCTTGCCCTTCTTTGGTTAATTTGTCGATTTCCTTTCTGAACCAATCTTCAATATAATTTTCATTGGTGCGACATTTATTTCATGCCTTATTTTAATGTTGAATAATTCACCTTCCATGTCTCTTAAGTCAGGAGAAATACCATGTACTTCTTGCTCAATATCTTGATTTTTCATGGAATATTCAACTAGTTAATTTTATATTTCATCTTCATTATATTAGAGTATGCCATAAGTTTTTTCAACTGATAACCCTTTGAATATATCAACTTGTTCATCAACTTGTTGCTTTGTTAGAAACACTGGGTTGAGAATTAATTTAGGGTCTTGTACCTCGTTATTACCTCTTGCTAGATCTATCTTCGTGAGTCTCTTGAACAATTCTTCTCTTTTCAATATGGCTTCGCTGCATGCTTGAACAATGTTACTCAAATTTTTAATCTTTTCCTTCCAACAAGCATTTAGCTGTTTTATTTGACTTGGGGAAGGAAAATCCTCCTCTCTTATTCTTATTTCCATCATGTTTGAAACTTTAATTCCAAATGGTAATACAACATCAGTGGAGAAACCTTCTTCATTCTTTAGATCATCTTGCAGATATTCATGGAAGTAATGTGCCCTTGAGCCAAAATAAACAATATTTTTCGATACCTCCCATGATTCTGTTATTAGTGACATTCTCTTCAAAGCCTGCACAATTAGTTGTTATCATTAAACAACATTCAATGCATATTGGAAAAATCACGCGAATAGAGGGGACAAACGAGAATAGTTTTGAATACGAAGTTTTTCACAAACCTGCCAATCCGCGGTTGTGGATAATAAAAAATGAGTTTAAGTGTAGAAAAGAGGTCGGTTGGACTTGCATGCAGGAGAAATAAAATTCTTTTAGGGAATCAAGACCCGCGACAATTCTGATGGTTAAAATGAGGATCAGATAATTTTGGCTGCAAAGTGGAGATCGTGGAATTTAGAGGATAAAATCTCGACTCCGCGAATCCACGAAGTTTAAAAAAAAGTCTAAGTATAATACAACAGGGCAGTTGGTCAGACTAGTGACATAGGAAAATGGATGGGAATGAAGGCCTATGAACCTGCCTACCTACGAACTCGTCGATTTCTGAAATACACTAAGTATGGTAACTAGAAAGGGGTATAAGAAGAGAAGAAAGGAAAAGGGAAACAAGGGAAAGTATAGAAGAGGGAAAATCAATGGAAAAAAGAAGTTGGGAAAAAAGAAAGGGGAAGGAAATTTTGGAAGAAGGAAAGGATCTCAACAGACACATGGTCCTCCTCATAAGATATTGAGAAACATACCTATAATTCCAAGGATCCAAATGCACTTTTGCTGCAAAAAATTAGCCATGTTGTAGGGGTGGCATGCATCACTTAAAAGTGAGCTAGGATTTATGTGAATCCAAGCAGATTCAATAGCCATGAAGCATATAGAGGATACATGGTTCAATCAATTCAAGGATGGAGTACAAAGCCTCTGATTTAGCATAGATATGGACGGATCTAACCCATATTCCATCCAACACACCAACTATTTTGTTTGACCAATGGTAGTGATCAATAATAATACCCCCCCCATTGTTTTCCATGAAGAATGGACATCTTATGCTGGCTCTTATAGTCCCGGGTAGAAGACAAGTGAAGCGAATGGATCTCTACCTCCAACCACTGATCGATGAATTTAAGTAATTATGGGAAGGGATGCATCTATATGATGTTTCAAGACCCATGCCATGGATATTTCTCTTACATTGTATGGAATATGTGCATACACCATGCATGATTATCTAGGACTAGGAGTTTTCTATGGTAAGCATGTTCATAGATTTATTTATATCTGTAATTTTATTTGGCATAATTCGTTTGGTGGATCTATGTTTTTGACACTAACATGTTATGTATACAATAACATCGTAGGTATTGTAACAAAAGGGTATCTATAAAGGCTAGATGGTCCAACCACCTATGAAAGCCAATGTACAATTGTTCGAGGGTATTCCTCCTAAATGACCACCCTTATAGAAGAGTTGCATCTTCTTTCAATGCTAAACCAGAGAGAACCCGGGGACATGAAATAATGACACCGAAAGATTTGAATAGGGAATACAACATGGAGAAGGAGAAGGAAATGGAAGAATTGTTTTATTCAAATGGGGAAGCTATGTTCGATGATCCTGAATTTTTTGACACCTATGTTCAGAAAATTCCCATTGGGATGAAAAGGAAATTTTTATTTTATAAGCTTCCATATTGGGAACATCTTAAGGTTGGCCACTTACTAGATACCATGCATATATTAACAAATGTTTCATCTTCTTTATGGAGGATCATATCATGGAATAAAAGTGACACATTGGTTGTCAGAAGGGATTTTGTTACTTTAAATACAAAAAGAGACATCGACCAAGAAACAAAACTAGAGGAGAGGGTGGTCCCTTAAAGAAGGTGATGTCCCATGGATTTTAAAGAAATATGATCTTTATATGGAAAATGATGTTATATTGGGTGTGAAGGAACCTTTTTTATATGGGTTGACTCTACGTCATTTCTTCATTGTAGAAGATAATTTCTCGAGGTTGAAATCACATGACCATCTGAACATTATAAGGGTATGTATGTTGAGTACATGATTTTTCTTCTATACTGATGTCAGTAAAATTATGCTATGCACTCATACTTTTATGGAAATTAATGATGCACATATCTATTTAGTAGTGTCATTATCCTTTGCTCATGCATGTTTGTGTGAAATGTTAGTACCTCAACCTACATGCATGACTGCTCCTCCATCCCTAAGCCTACCCTATTCACCCATAAGACTTCTCCATATTAATCTTTCCTTTATCTTCTTTATACTTCATGTGTTATGTTCACTTTTTGGTTTGGTTGCCTTTGCTTTAATTTAATTTCATTGTTTCTTATTAGGTATGTTAAGAAGTGATTGCATAGGTTTTAATTGGTCACATCATATATGGTTTGATTTAATTTCCTAATGTGTGAGACTTTCCTAAGTTTTTAGGTACAAAATGTGTTCATTGCAAAAATAGTGTGGCTTCTATAGCGCTAAAATAAAATTATTGACAAATAATGGACTGCAAAAAACCGTAAGTTCTGACCATGCATTTCAATCATACAAGCGTATTGTGCAATTTGGTACTTTATGAAATCATTCCTAAGATTCAAAATTAGACCTTGTATTATCACAATGGTGATCTTGTTAAGAAGTGCAGGTTTTATCAGTTTTAACTCGTGCGACAAAAGGCAGTGGTTTTTGTAGGTGAGGTTTTTGCAGTCAAATGCACGCGTGTTTTTCGAGCAAATGGTGAGGAATTTGCAAAATACATCAAAAACCCACTTGAAGAACGATCTCATTTGAGTACCAAGAGGGTTGTTTCTTGGAAAAAATGAATCATTTAAGAGCTACAATTGGATATTTAAGGCTGATTTTTCCATAAATTCATCAATTTGGTTTCCTAAAAATACTTAGTGAACATAATATTTGGCAACCACCTTATGGATTCGATTTGGGGAATTAGATGTCAACAATATCCACCTATTCATTAGTTGGTTGTAGATCCACCTATTTTTGATATGAGATTTGTAATGATAAATTTATATATTGTAAAACAAATAGGATGGGGGTGGATCTTCCTCTTAGAAGGAAACAATGTTCAGTTTTGGTGAAATTTGAAAGAAAGATATCGATCTAGAATTTGTAAAGAGATTAAAATCCTGCAACATTTTACAGTCAATGAATCAAGCATTATAATGGTTAGATTTTTTTACCTATGTCTCTGATTTTTATCTATCTTATTTGAATGCAATTGAGGTTTTTGCAAAGCATTAATTTCTTCCTTTTCCAAATTTTCAGTGAAATTTTTGATGTTAAATTATCAGTTTGAAGGATTGCATTCAAATACTTGTTTCAAGTTTCGAAATATTATTTTGAACCTGAAAATATTCTTTATTCAAGTAAACAAATTGTTAGCTTGTGTCTTATATTTCTTATAATTTTCCTATTTATCTGACCTATCAGTGTGAATGCCTTTGACCAAGTGAAATGTTGATGATAATTTGTATTAAGGGTACAATCAGATCTATTATATTTCATCTTATCCAAATTATCTAATCTTTAAAACCAAATTTATACCAATCTTGACCTACAAAATCCATTGCAATAACTGAGGTGCCCTAGCTCTTGTGCCATAACAGTTTGGTGTAGACATTAGGGATAACATGAACCATGAATTTCCATAGGACCTGCGATGTGCCACATCGAAATTATCTACATTTGTACATTGGATCACATTAAGGGAGATTCATATGGCTAGCATTCCATGGTGGCATCAAGAGATAGCTGAGATTGTTTGTATGTTTGAGAAGGAACTTCCCACAAGTTTTATGGACTTGCAAGTCCATCTTCTAATTCACCTACCTGATGAGGTTGAATTAGCTAGGGTCCTCTCATGTCGTTGGATGTTATTCTTAGTGAGGCACGTGAAAAACTTGAAGGGGTTTGTTCGACAAAAGGAAAAACGTAAGGGCTCTATGGCATAGGGGTACATAGTATATGAGTCATTCTATTATACAAATGAGTACATCAAGCAAATTGATGACACAATAGGGACAATCATTTGGGATGACCATCAAGATGAGGAAAAAATGGAAGGGGAGATACTCCAAATGAACAAAAAAAGGTGCTTGATAAAGAGTTCATGAATTATATTTTGTCAATTTAGTACAGAGAAATTGTTTAAATTTAAGCTGATAATATATATTTCATCCCATGCTATTTGTTTTGAATTCTTTTATACATCAACAAATTTAGAAATTTCGATGCCATCAATAAATTCGTTCTTTAAGTTGATAATATATATTTGATCTCATGCTATTAATTTTTATTTTTTATATACATCATCGAATTTAGAAATGGATGCCTTCAATAAATTTGTTCTTTACAACGCGGAGGAAACACAACCATGGATCACATTGTATGGAGAGAAAAGAAGGAAATGAGATAGTGAAAGGAAAGAATTTAGACAATTAAATGGTAGAAGCGTGCCTTATCCTAATCATTTAAAAGAAAATATGCCAAAAATATGTCCCAATAGTTGAGTGGTTGACCAAATACAAGAGAAATATGTGATGTTTAGTCGTAACCCATGTGGGGGAGATTCAGATACACTAAACATAGGGATCAAGTGAAAAAACTATGTAATAACCTCTTTGAGCACACATTCTATTTATAATATTGCACATTTGAATTGTAACACATAATATGTTTTTATTAATTCTTCAATTATTAGACATATGGCACCATCCTTTGTTCGCATTTTTACTGGTGCATTTTTTCCCATCTATGTGGACATATGGACATCATTTTTGCACGAAGTATATTGATGATGGACACATCACACAATATTGTGGAGTTGAGGTCGAGTTCGAAAAATCTAGTCGTGCTAGCCATTGCAATGAAAACCTAATAAAGGGGAAGTTAGGTTACATTGGAAAGATACAAGAGATCATGCAAGTGGACTTCTCATCGTTTCAATGTGTTATTTTTTTTTGCAAGTGGTGGGATACCTTCAATCAGATAAATGTATTAAAGGAAGATAATGATAGTGGGCTAATATGTATTGACTCTAAAAATATGTGGGTTGAAAGTAAGGAGACTTATGTTTTCCCAATACATTGCAACCAAGTTTTTTTTTACCCAGATGTGTTGGATGGGGATTGATGGTTCATATTGAGACATGATCCAAGATCTAAACATATTTTTGAGAAAAACAATGTTACAATGCCAAGCGAGGAAGATAATCAGGGTGATGACAACATAAACTGATTTGCAAATGATTTGTTTGGACATCTATATAGTGGATGTGTCATTTTATTATGGGTATCTATAATGACCAATTATTTTTTTATTTTCTTCATTTTATAATTATGTTGGATATGAAAAGTTAACAACCATTTACAACCACCATATTGAAAACACATTAAATAGTACAAGCATAAGATGTGGTTGTGATATATTTTTATTGTCATATTTATTGTTTATTATAGCAAATTTATGTCGTATTGTATTAACATATGTTTAGTTAACCTTTGAATTACTAAGCATTAATTGATATATCACAAATTTGGTGATGTATAGTAGTAAATATTTATTTTAAATTATATTTTATTTAGAAAAAAAATGAAGATATGAAAAAATATTCAAACCTCAAAATTTTTACTTTTTGAAAAAATAAAAAATCAAATAAATATATATTTACTTTGATGGAACTTCTAAGAACAATTCCAACAAAATAACTTCGTGCAAAATGAACACTTGTGGTGTTGGCATCACCAACTTTGATGGCATTCCCCACCTCAACTAGTGCAACTATCATGGGCTTCACCTATTCCACACCATTTTTTAGTTTTATAATAATATAAACTTATATTTATCATTCTTTTTACATTATCCTTGCAATAAGTGTCAATATAGGAAGGAGATGGAAATTCTAAAAGACTCTTTTTCTATAGCCTAGTAAATTAAGGAAAGTTTTAATGATCCATACTTCTCTAAAAGTATAGAAACCTTTGTCAATTTTACTAACTCTTAAAATACTAATTATAAAATGTTGGCTTATATTATTTTTAATAGAAGATTCATAAAGTTTGTATTAGGGTGAAAAATTGTGAAACCATTTCATCAAAAGTGTTTAGATTAAAATGTATTATTATTCTCTATATTTATTATTTTAAATTTAATCGAATAAATTTCATATATTATAATAGTTGGATAATATAAATTAATAAAATCTTTGGAAAAATTAAATATTAATAAAATATAATAATTTTGATTTTAGTAAACAATTATATTATAACTTTGTCTTGTAATATTTGAATAATAAAAATTAAAAAAAAAAAAAAATTGTTACATCATCATCATTATTATTAGTGAATAATTATGTTATAATGTTATTGTTATAATATATGAAAAATACATAAATATTCAAATCACAATCATTTCATTCATCATATTTAAGTAATTTTATTTCTAAACACGTTTAATCAACATATTGTATCTTGTTGGACAACAAACAATTCACTGTGAAGAACAATTAAACATTATATGGAATTAATGGTTATAACTTTTTGCAATCACAATCCAAATTAAATGCTTTCATAAAAGTAAAGTTAAACATTATATGCCAACTTTAGATTTAAATGAGTGATGCATTTCAAATTTACTTAAAAACAAAGAAATCATTAACAATGTTCGCCATTAGCATACTCATAATACATTTTATAATTCAAACAACAACCACAACCACAACATTATATGAAAAACATAATATACATGGGCGATATACATATGAATATACATGTCAAACATGCATCTCAACAAAATATGCAATAAAAATGTCATATATAGATCTCAAGTCAAATATAAAACAATCAATATAAATGTAAATCAATACCACCACTAGCTAAGTCCACCACCAGAGCTAGGTGCATAAGTGTCTCTGCTACCATAGGTAGAGCCTCTATCAAGAACAAATATCTCAAAAATAAATGTCGAGAAAAATGCACTATCAAATGTTTCTATACCAATATCATGAAGATGTGTAGTAGTACCCAATGTGAACATAGTGTCCAAAGCATAAAAATATTATGAAACATGTGGAGGAAGAGGAGGAGGAGGGGGATCGGTGGATGATGACACATGTGGACTAAGAGAAAAAAATGATCGGTGAATGGTGACACAAGTGGAGGAGGAAAGGGAGGATTAGTAGAATATGGTGATGCATGTAGAGGAGAAGCAGGAGCAGGAGGAGGAGGATCAGATGTGGATGCAGGTTCAGATACATGTGAAGGGGAAGCAAGATGATTGATATGGTGCAGACGAATCATGTGGAGGATACTCAGGAAGAGGAGGTGGACCATGTGGTGGAGTAGAGGATGTGGATGGCTCTGCTGATGAGCTAGATGCAGTGAGATCATGAGTAACACCCATCAATGTCTCGATGAGGTTGAAAAAACCAAGAATATGATGTATCAACATCATCATGTCATAAGGAAAAAACCTCCATATAGTAGAGAGATCTTGTACCCTTAATATGTCTCTAACTAGTGTGGGTACCACTCCATGACTAGTTATAACACAACATAGTTGATTATCCACCTCTATCCAGGATCTCATATCCAGTCTGTGTGGCATGTGGGATATTTTTACTACTAGAGGTTGGTTCTCTGCCTCCTCCATCACCTCATCCTCATGTTGGGGAGGCTCATCCACAACATATGTGTCAATATCTAATAATAAGATATTTGAAACAAAATGTTGCAATGAATTACATGTGCATTAATAAGACATAAAAATATGCAAATCAATTGATCAAAACATAACAATAATATTACCTCTCTCATCTGGTGTCTCCTATTCTATAAATAATATGTTTGGACATGCTCTCTAATCCATCCCCATGTATGGGTAATTTGCAATATCAAGGACAAGAATGTCATCGCTAGCCAACACATCACATACCCCCTATCAACTGGAGAAACCATAAACTCATACTAGCCCCTCCTGGACATCAACTACCCCCACATACACATACAAACATAAAACATAGGCCTAGCATGAAAGTGGGGTACTATTGGCTGAGTGGCATGAACCCTATAAAAAAATAAAGTATATAACTCTGACGCGAATGGGAAGAATCTCATCCCAGACAAAACAACGTGATAGTGATCTAATGCATGAAAATCCTCATGAGGTTGTCATTTTGGTCCATGACGGATTCAAACCTCAACATTTTTGGTGACCATACTGGGGAACAAACTTCAATATTTAGATTTAGTTTTGCATCTAAAAATTATATGAATTTTCCTTAGGCTAACCAACCCCAGTTAGAGATTGAATTGAATAACCAATGAAGTATTCTTCATTAGTTATATAATATTGTAATAACAACTGCTCGAACGAGAGAAGAACTATAAATATATTGTGAAACACTAGTTCAATAAGAATAAAGAGAGATTCTTCGAAGAGAAATAAGAGACAAAAGACAAGACATGATAAATGAGAGAGGATTTCAAGAGCAAGGTAGGAATTGAAGCTGGACAAATAAAAAGGACTAATCACTAGAAGAAAAAGTAAATGGCTATGTGCATCAAGAACTAAAAAATGAAATCTTGAAGAAAAGAAGAAGATTCCAGACATGGTTGAGAGAGAAGAAGGATGTGAAGAACCACATGAAGAAAGACATGAATAAAGATAAGAAGAAAGATGAGAGGAAAGGAGACATAAAGAAAGATGAGAAGAAAGACATGAATAAAGACAAGAAGAAAGACGAGAGGAAAGGAGACATGAAGAAAGACAAAGATATATAAATCTAAGAAGGATAAGAGATTCTCCTTTCGACCTGTGAGGAGAACAACATGAGGTCCCTTTTCTTCCTAAAGGTACTTTGAAGACATTTTCTAGATATGGAACCATTAATGCTAAGAGACATATTGATTTGTTTTTATATGTTTGTGATTTCCATCTTGTTGAACATGATGACGTGATGGTAAGGTTGTTTCTCCAAACTTTATCAGGCCAAGCTTACAAATGGTACACCACATTTACCACAAGGTCAATCGACTCATTTGATGATATTGAAGCTATGTTCCCAAGTATGTTTGATCCCCCAATTGCGCATCACACACTTCTCAATAATTTCACCCAAATTTTTCTAAATAAAAATGAGAAGATAAGAGATTTCAATCTCAAATTTAGTAAAATACTGAACAATATCCTTGAAGATAAAAGGCCTAATGATCCGATAATACTTGGTTTCTATAAAATTGCCATGCCATCCAATGTGAAGTTCACTATTAGAACTTCCCAAATTAATACTCTGGATGAAGCAATGAACAAAGCTATAGAGATGGAGGAAATCATGATTGAAACATACATTGATCCTGAAATTATTCTTGGAAAAGTACAAAGGAAGATGGGTAATATAAACATTGATGATCAAGGAGCATCTAGTTCGAAAAAGAATGAAGAGAAAAAGACACGACCGAGTCAAAATCAGACCATCGTCGGGGGATTATTTAAAGGAACTATACCGGATGTGAAGACATACCCTGTTGTATCCCAGGAGATGAAGAAAATAATTAAGATTGCACACATGAATAGAACCATTAGACAAATGAAAAATGAAATAACAACATTGAGAAGGAATGATAATTACATACCCAATCCAAGAATGTTGGTCCCATAACAAAGAAGGAACCCTCAACAAGAACAAAGAGTGAGGTTTGAAAATGATGATAATCAACAAACACAGAGGGCCCTCAGACATCCAATTACGAATGCAATGGTACTTTATGAACCATACAATGAACAAATATTTGATCCAGAAAATGATTATATACTAGAAGAAGTTTTTGAAACTGTACAGACGAATGGATGTGAGACATCCATGTACATATTTTTGGAAGGTGAATATGATCTTGTCTCACAAGAAAATGTTTTCCAAACACGAGAATTTGAAAATAAGTCCAAGAATAAAGGTAATTCTAAAAAAAGAAAGAAAAAAATAAAGATAAAGACGATGGGAAGAGAGTAAAAAAAGTAGGGTAAAAAACAATGGAGTCAAGAAGCAACACCAGATGCTAAATCCTCTTCATATGATATATAATGTTGTTGACGATATAAGAAAGTTGAGGATTACTCTGGCTTTCACATAAATGGTAAAAATTCCTCAACAGAGGGAAAAGATTTTGAAGTTGTTGGATGAGCCAGTAGGAAGAATTGAAGTAGTTATCACAAACCCAAAGCAAAGTCAAAATACATCAGTAGTAATATTGAGAGGCAAAGTTCCACCTTTTTTATATTTCAATAGAAAATCATGATATTGTGCTCCATAATTGTATGATAGATACTAGCGTGACAAACAATATCATGCATTTGGCAGTAATGGAGGCACTTGGCATGAACTGTAGTAAGTATTATGAAACATGCAAAAACATCTATGAAATTGATTCAAGAAAGGTACCGTCATATGGAGAAATTAAGGATTTTTACGCCTGGATTACTGTTGCTCCTCATATTATTACAGTTTTCAATATTGTGGTGGTGGATCTTCCTCCTACATATGGAGTTGTCCTTAGAAGAGAATGGTCTTCCATGATGGGTGGATATATAATGAATGATAAAAGTTGTATGATGTTACTTGATAAATATGGATAAATGATCAAAGTTCCTCATGAACCTCGAAGACTGTTTTCCTTAAAAAATAAGGATAACAAACTAATGGAACATTATATGGATGTTGGTATTGGAAACTATACCATCTTGGATATGGAGCAGGTTGAGCATATAAAAAGTGAAGATAACTACTTTGCAAGATATTGGAGGATGTCATTTGGTGGAGATTTTTCAAGCTCAGGGAGCGGAGTTGGGATTGTACTCGAAATCCCTAGAAAAATTGTATACCTACATGCCATCAGAATTGAGATTTATTGCAAAAATAATGAAGCAAAATATGAGGCCTTTATTCAAGGAATGATCCTAGAACAAGAGATGATGATTGAACATTTTATTGTGACTGTAGATTCCAAATTAATAATAAATCAAGTCACTCAGAAATATAAGATTAAAAAGGAAAGTCTCAAATTATATTTCAAAAGAGTAAATGAATTGATGGAGTATTTTTGTTCTTTCAATATTTATTTTATACCAAGGGATAAAAATCAGAAGGTAGATTCATATGCATTGGTTGCTTCATTTTCAAACCCAGATGACATCCAGAGTGAGATGTCTTTTCAAGTAAAAAGAGTGTTCTGACCCTTAGTACTAGATAACCAAGAGTATCTCCAAGTGTTTGAAAATGATGAAGACCTAAAGGATTTTCTAGAAAATAAAAATGAGGATGAAGATGATGGCATTTTCTATGTTCCAAAGAATTGTGTCCAACCTGAATCTCTTCTCACAAGATATGATCATACCAAAAATCTCATAGAAGAAGTATCAATCCAAAAATTTCAAGAAAAGAAGAAAGTCAATATTGGGATTGATAGTTCCCCAAAGTACATTAACATGGGA
>ML825236.1:215108-235561 GCA_009831015.1 Picea engelmannii | reverse complement strand
TTTTATACAGAAGCATCCAAAGTTACTCAAGCGTTGTGGACAACACTTGTCTCAAGGGGAGGGGCATGTTAAGCCCTAATGTTGGCTCATTACCCCTTAATTGGGGCATATTAGATTAGTAATGCTATTTTATTTATGTCGGCCTCAGGCCATTAGTTGTAATTTAGATTAGTAATGTTATTTTAATTATGTCGGCTTTAGGCCATTATTTGTAATTATACCTCCTAGTCTCCTATATATACCAAGGAGACATTTTCATTTTGAATCATCTTGTACTTGAACATTTAAGTGGGGTAAAAGGAGGTTGCCCCCTTGAAGAGGCTTATTATCTGAAATTATCTCTTTTTCAAGGCGTTGAGCACTTTTTCTGAGGTTTTTATATGTTATATTGATGTTTGGTTCTTAACAGGCCATGCTTGAAAGGTATGGACCAAGTTACTATTATTGCATGGGGCTTTTATTGAAATTCTCTTATGCCCTCTTTTTCTTTTTCTTTTTTCTTTTGTTTTCTTTTTTCTTTTTCTTTTGTTTTCTTTTTTCTTTTTCTTTTGTTTTCTTTTTATTTTTTCTTTTCTTTTTCAAATTATTTGAAGAATGAAAAATCGTTTGTCAACAAAATCACTAGAGACAGATAATATCCCAGTCACTAGTTGATCCTATAACTTATAGGATGATAACAGGAGTAACAACTTTTGTTTCCATTGCTGTGTGAGGCACTATCTGGCGTTCATGAAATTGGATTGGTACAATAAACGATGCCAAGATATTAGTGGTTGGGGTTTCAACTGAGCCAAGAGCAGTTTGCTCAAGGTACAAAATGGTTGATTCCTCCGGGAGTTGTTTGGACATAAAGTTTTGTAACCCGATCGCTTCAAAATACCCTTGTTGGTCTAGCTTCCGCCTTAATGGTGGCGGGGGTGGCTCTAGTGTAACCGGCGGCAGGCCGAGAAGCCTTCGTGACCAGCGGAGCTCAGGATCCTCCACTGTGTGAGAATATCAATACATGCTAAGGTATTCTAAATGTTCAAAAGTAACACACACTAAAAATAATCCCCTAAGAGATAAGACAAGCAATCACTAAACTATTTGGAAGAACAATTATAACAACCAACACTAGAGAAACTTACCGGTACAAGTGCAACTCGAAGACGGAATCACCCTCTGGGTATACTTTTCAAAGTGTGGCCTGATGTATGTCCTAGGTACCACGGTATACCCCCGCAATCACCTGTGTATGTCCCTAAAAATATTGGCAACTAGGTTGCCAGCACGCGAACAGTCACCAGGCGGGTACAGTCAAAAGTCGGGTAGACCACAATGAGCAGGGTATCGAGCCTGAAACCTGTCAAGGGTATCGAGAGAAAATTGTCTGGAAGACAACTAAGGACCTTGAATGGATTTGAGACCCACGAAGCCCCATGGAAAATGCAAACGACGGAATCCCAAAACAAGCCCTCTATATGTGTTCTCCATTACGATTGATTTGACTTTGGAGGGATTATCTCTGCTACCTTTCTGCACGCGACCTCATGTTTATCCCCTGTGTTAGAGGGGGTACCAGATAAATTCCATGAAACTGGACTTAGACACTCCCTATCTCAGACTCTAATGTTTGGTTCTGTATGGCCTTGAAGAGTTTCCTCTCCAACCTAATCCAAGGCCCTAGTCCTGAACTAGTTTGTGAACCCTACAAACATAAAAGTCTAGTAGATTTTAAAATTAGCATTGCTTTTATGGATTTTTCTTACGTCAAGGGGTATGAGGGTGAAACCGATGATGTGTAAAAGACAAAAGAAAAAAATAAATGAAAAAGATTGAAACAAAAAAACTTTTACTGAATGCAAAATTTCAACAACTTTTCACAAAGAAAGATTTTTAATTTTTCTAAGATTTTGGATAGTAAACTCAAAGGAATTTCACTCGACTACGAGCTACTTATGATCTAAGTGAACTACAAAAAACTTACGAAATTAAAGACTTTTCCTTAGCTAATGATGCAGAAACACACTCTTCAACCAAAGAAGAAAATGAAAAGAGAGTTTTTTTATTTATTTAAGTGCTAGTAAAGCAAGAAAGGGAAAATAGCGACAAGCAAAAAACCAAGAATTTTTTTTTTGGATTAAAGCGTAGATTGCAAAGAATCAGATTAAAGAATCACAGAATGGAAATTGAAAAAACAATGACTCTGACGCTTGTCTAAAAACCATAATTTTTTTAATTTTTTTTATATTTTTTTTTCAACTATTAACTGAGAAAAAGAAAACTAAGGGTAAGATGAATCCTAAGCTACTGAATGTTCAAACATAGATTCAAAAACCTGAGAGGAATACTTCTTATCAAAGGAGGGGATGACTACCCCACCATGAACAAAAAGTAGCCTGTAAAAGAACACAACTGTCACTCAAACATAACACGTACAAACACGTGTTGAACAGAGACAGAGAGAATGTACAGGTGGGATGAACTTTTACAGGCCGCATGTATATCTAAACTCTAAGAAAAAATATGAAAACAGACAGACCAGACCAGGAAGAGGCCTCTCGTATTTATAACCAGGATCCCTTGAAGGCTTGGATACTCTTTCTAATAGAAAAACAAATAATGCAAGGAAAAATAATAAGGCAAAAAAACCAATCTGAGATAGGACTATTAGCAAATAAGACTCAGACATGATTCCAGAAAACCCCCTGAGAACGTGTGATTATGACAGGGAAGAGGAGGAATACCTCTAAGGTTCTCTGAACTCTTACATGCTATTGCTATCTCTACAGCTAGCGTTCACATGCGGGTTGTCAGAGGATAGGGTGTGGGTACACGCGTTCAGGCTTTATGTAGGCTGCGTGTACCTCTGTGTGTCCCAAAAAATACAGTCAAACAAAAGTCAGGGAAAGCTGGTATGGAAAACCAGACTCCCTGCTAGCTCAAACCTTACAGAAAAAGAAAAGACAGGCAAAGAAAAAATAGAAAACCTAGTCTTTAAACTACCCAAAAACTTAAATAAATCCAGGAACCCTAAAGAGTATTATCCCCAGTATGATCACCAATTCTGTTGTTGGGAAAAACAACCTACGGACTAGCAAATAGAGTTCAGACTTTGCATGCATATTTGACCAAATAGAAACTACTTTTTACCTACAGATTTAAATCCCTTTTTCTTAGTAAATGCATGGAAAGGACCACCTACCTTATTACCGACGTTAGATGTTGATCCTTCGTTGTGCTTGACTACTTGTTCGCAATGCTCCTTCCAAAGATAACCTGCACTCAAGATGGACAAAAACTATGCATGCATGCTACTTCTATACTTCAAGGGTTAGAAATCAAATATAAACTAATCAAACCATAAACAATTCATGAATTGGGATGGGAAAAGCATTCTCTTTATTACTTAAAGTGAGTCAACTTACAAAAGTTGAGACTGACCACTGCTCCTTGAACCTGATCTTGGGCTCCTCTTCTTTTGTCCTTCAACTAATTTTCGTTAAATCTCCTTTGGCACAAGGAAAGGCTAAAGGGTTGGGACAATGGAATACATAAATGGGAAGATTTTCTTTGCTATATTTTTTCCTTTTCCAAATGGTACCCCTACCCCTTCTTTTATAGGCTAGAAGGAGCTAGCTTTTTGGACGAACCCTCGGCCATGCATGGCTGGGAGTTTCAGTTAACTCACCCATATCTTTTTGTTTCGTTGGAAACTTTCCTTTTTTCATGATTTTGTAAGTACACACGAGCTGTTGTGAGTCAGACAGTGTGTACACATGTCCAGTAATGAGTTAGGGCATGTGGGCCTTTACACAAGAGGATTTTCAAAGAGTTGTTCAGCAAAGTTTTTGGCAAAGAATGGATATGAGTTGGCTTGATGCCAGGTAAGCATGTGTGGTGCAATTTAGGGTTATAACACCGGGGTAAATATTTGTTACACTCCATATCCTGATCCCTGAAACTCCAAAAAGGAGCTTGTCTATACTAGCTCCTTCCCCCATGGGACCACAGGCGGTGAACACCAGCTAGTTCGATACTATATATCGCAAATTCGCATTTCGGGATTTTGACATTTCTATGGTGAAGTGTTCTTGACACTTCCAAGTTCTGGTATCTGAAACTCCAAAATGGAGTCAGATCAATGGTTCAAATTCCTGATGATTCGACGATCCAAATCTCTTCATGATTTCTCATATCGCTATTTTAAAAATCTTATGATGAAAAGGTCTCTAGCCTTGACCCCTCCATTTCCCAGTATCTGATACTCCAAAAAAGAGTCATATCAATGATCCAGATCAAACCTTGAATTGACGGCTGAGAATGTTTCACGATTTCACATATCATGAATTCGAGAGGTTAGGGAACCCCATTCCTTTGACTCTCCAGTCAGCGAAATGACAATCTTTCACCACATGTCCTATGGACCCAATGGTCCAAATCTTGTTGTGATTTCGACTCTTCACAGGCCTTCTTTATGCCGTTCAATGGTCCACAACCCTTGGTGATTGGATGTATCACATAACCCACTGATATGGATGGTTGACGAGATTTCGACGTTTTGATTTTCGGTGAATCGACATTTCATGACTTCGGGTTTCATGATTTCGAGATTCCTGAGATGAAGAGTCTTCACTCTTGATTCCTCCAACTCCCAGTAACTGAAATCTTGGTGTGATGTAAACCTGTTGATGTCACACATGGATTGACACATGTCGAATAGCTACCACGTGGCACTCTGATTCGTGACTTACATGTGCCTGAAATGGTAAATCAGCTTGACACTTGTCGTTGCCTAATTGTGCCACATGTCCTTAGCTGATGTGGTTTGCTGACGTGGTTTTCCAAATTCACCTCCTAGATCTAAATACCCAGATCACACCCTAATTCAACGGCTTAGATCATTTCGCATTTTTGGGACTCCTGATGATGAGATTATGTGACATCTCTATCTCCCGGTATCCGAAATCTTGAAATGAAGTCTTTGTTGAGGTGCCTATTTCATATTTTTCGGGGTTGCGCATTTCACCTTGCTCATTAAAGAGCGTGCAAATTTACTTGGATCCAACACCGGTTGGACCACAGGCTCAGATATAACGTTCATTGGGAAATCTCAATGAGATCCATCACTTCATACTTTGATATTGTCCAGCTAGCTCTGCATTGTCTTCCAAAAATATTTCTGGTGCCCACCTGGCACATCCTTCCTGTACTCAAGTCATCATTGCTAATGTACTTTCCATCAATGACAAGCATATATTGTTTTTAAAACATGCCAACATCATCCTCAATGGCAGCCTCAACCAACACCTATAAATTCCTTTGGGCTACCTCATCTTGAAAGTGTTTTACCTCTACCTTTAACTTCCTATTCTGAGACTGAAAGCCTCTATTATGTCTGTAAAGATTCTTCAGCTGTTTATGAAGGGGCAGAGCCTTTCTCACTGCAAACCTTTCCAAGTCAAGGGTATTATTATAGCCAGCCATGAGCTCTTCCATTTGATCCAAGTGGACCTTGTCTTCTACTTTAAGACGATCTATTTCTTTCCTTGTATCTCTAAGATTCTTGATAATCCTTTTGTAGGTCTGACTGTCAGGAAGGACATTGGCATGCTCAGTCTTAATAGGATTTTCCTCAAACTCCTTTTCCTCCTTCATGGGAAGTGTTTTTTCCACCTCATCAGGTTTCTCAGTGGCCTTACTTTTACCCTTCTTTCTCTGCATAGTGGTTTCTTCATTTCTTACCACAGGATCCTCGAAGTGTTTCACAGGGGTTTCCTCTTTTGTCTCCAAAGGTCTTTTCGTACCTTTATTTTTCTGTACAAGGGATTCTTGTTTTCTTTGAAAAATATTCTCAATGCCTTTCTCAAAGGTCTCATCTCTTTTATCCAAAGTTACTTTATCACCTTTACCCTTTTCTGTTGTACAAAGGTTTCTAATTTCTCCTCTACAGGATTTTCAATATTCTTCCCCTTCTTCTTTTGAGTAGGGATCTCTGGTAAGGATTTCTCTCTATAATTCTCCTTAGGAATTGATGACCTTGTGAAAGGTCTTTTACCTTTGATTTCAACTGATGGAGGAGAAGGGGAAAAGAGAAGATTCTTTCCTCTCTTAGATGTAGCTTTGGTAGAAGGAGGCACCTCTTCTAACCCCGGTGGAGGAGGTGGTGAAAAATATCTGTGTGGAGAAGGACAGACTTCCTCCTCAGCTTCAATGACCTGCTTGTTGACCTCTGACACTTGAACATGGAATCTTTCCTTTCTCTTCCTACTGTTCCTTGCTTTGGTAGAACTGGTAGGTGACAAAGAAATTTCCCTCCATGAATTAGGAGTGGGTGCTAGATCCAACTTAAAATGAGAAGTAACCAAAAAATTCTCCCATGAAATATATTTCTTCCCCAATTCCTTAGATACTAGCATTCTGATTAATCCGGAGTGGAAAATGCTAGAATTGACATCTTTAGATTTGGCTTGTATCCTGTTTGACATCTTAACTATACTCCTCAACAAATAATAAGGAATATTAAACTCAAAATTACCAGTAAAATGTAGCTAAAATCTTATATAGTACTGGTATAATGTGTTGAATCTCCCTTCACAAGTAAAATATCTCTGTATGATTTTCAGTAGTCTGTCAAATTGTTCAATAAATTGTCTCCTTGGCATACTTTTGGACAAGTCATTGGCTTAATATGTAGTTTTGAAGATATATTTTTCATAAGTTGAACTCAAAGCCATGGCTTTGAACCAACTTTCACCTATAATGGGGATCTCTGTTGCAACTGATATGGAAGCTTCAATCACTTAAAACTACAAATCCCCAACCTTAGTTTTCTTACCATCAAACTACAATGCAAACTATCTTGCTACCTCTGGATTTCCTCTCTGCATGTTTTGACAAAAGAAAAGGCACTGTACTCTTTGAAAGGCCTCTCTTTCCATGGTTTCTGTATTAAAAAGAAGCATGTCCACTGGTTGTGTCCTAACTATCTTGCCTCCTTTATGTGCCTTCATCGATTTAGAGGTCTCGATGACTCAGAATGAGGGCTCTTAAAAGGTTTGGAAATTCTTAGGAGAATTTAAATGGGGTTTCAAATATGCAAGGCTAACCCTATGCAATTGAGTAAAACATTTAACTTCAAGATGAAAGGAGGCAGGGGAAGCAATGAGAGGTTAATAAGCACCTCTGGGTAGCACAACACATATGCAGAGGATAAACTACTCTAAATCTTGCAACTTCAAGGGCTAAGGAAGACAACAAAAATCTGACTCATATATGGGCCATGAGGTTTACAAGTCTGAAAAAAAGAGGAGATGAGGCTATCATGCAAAGATGACTCTTTTACCATCGTGCAAACTTAGAAAAATGAAAACCCGAGAACAAAGTTCCTGTGAGTATTAATACGTAGAGGAGGTAACAGTGGATACCTGCGTAGTAGACACCTATTGATCTCTTCAACACAATATTAAGATGAAAATGAGGAAGATTCGGCCCTGGAATCTTGCACAGTAGTAAGATTTGGTTGACATGCGGTTGCCTGATTAGAACTGGTGAATTTACGTAACATAATACTGTTGAGTTTTCAAAATTAGAAACTGTTATCAAGGAACATAAATGCAATATATTTTGAAGTCACTTTAACCAAATTCTAGAACTAAAAACAAGGGATATGGTATCGGTCGTGGCAATCTTGACTTGGGGTGGTAGTATGATAAATGTGATGGGTGCTACAGAACTGCCTGATGAGTAGGCAGTGCTTCCAATTCAAAAATATGATTAGATAGGTAAGTGAGGACAATGAGTCATTCTTGTGAGGTCATGAGCGAGGGGAGAGGTGTGTCACATCAGCCTGATCATGGGAGGTATCGACCTTGGGGAAAATCATGAAAGGGATAAAAAGGAATAAACCATGAGTTAAAAGGGTTCAAGGATCAAATATCAAATTGAGGATCAAAACATGAGCTATGACTCAAAGGTTTATTCATCCAAGGGGTCCTATCAAACATAAATTTAAAGGGATGAAAAAATTATTTAAAAAAATTTAAAATCTAAGGCTTTAAAAAAGGTAAAAACAAACTAAAAGAACCAAGGCAATTTATTGTGATAACATTGGCTCCATAGGGGATGGCATGCCGCCTGTGGGCTTCCAAGAATGAGTAGACTCAATTCCTTCTCCTAGGGCTATGGGGTCGGTTATTGAAACAAAAATAAAAAGAGAATGATATTTACAATTACATGAAGAGCCACTCAAGGCTCAAGAAAAGTACTTTTTCAGAAAACCCCCATTAACAGAACCACCAAAAACCTCTTCATCCTCCATATTTTGTAACTTGAAAGTGTTATTAGAGAATACCTCAGAGATTTTGAAAGGATCCATCCATAAAGCTTCAAATTTATCATTCTTTCCTTTATCCTCCTTCGGTGCATCCCATTTAAGCACCAGGTCACCCAATTGAAAGTCCTCTTTGTTCACCTTTTTGTCAAAATCCTTCTTGATCTTCAGTTGATGGTCAACTGCTTTGTCTACAATATGCTCCTGGATCTGCTACACTTCAACCAACTACTGAATCCTTCTGATCATATGATCGGGTTCCCCTTGATAATCCTGGAATAATTTCACCACAGGAAATGCAAGCTAAGAATGAAAAACTGACTCAACTCCATATACCAGCTGGAAAGGGTAAAGTCCTAAGGATATTTTCATTGTCACTCTGTCATCCCATCGAGAAAATTTGAGTTTTGAATCCCATGTCTTTTTTTAATCCTCTAACAGATTTTTAATAATCTTTATAATGATTTTGTTTGAGGATTCTACAAGCCCGTCTCCTTGCGGATAGTAAGGGGTAGAATGAATCAAAGTGATCCCAAAATATTCAAATAACTGAATTAATGGTTCAACCTTGAATGACGCAGCATTATTAGTGATGATTCTGTCAGGACACCCAAACCTTACTCTGATGTATTCCAAGAAACCAATGATCACTCTATGTGAAGCATTCCTTGTGGGAATAGCTTCGATCCATTTAGTAAAGTAATCTATAGCAGTCAAGATCCATCTATGTTGACCACTGGAAGAGGGATGGATTTTCCCGATAAAATCTAGGCCCCATTGCTGGAAGGGTCGTGAGGCTGCCATAGGCTTCAATGGAAAAGACTTAAGTTTCTTCTTCCTGGAAAAATTTTGACACTTAGCACAAGCTCTGATCTTAGCACAAATATCCATGAACAAATTGGGCCAGAAGTACCCAGCTCTGAGGATCTTGTATGTCGTGGTTCTCCAATAATGATTCCCCCCACATAAACTATCATGAAAATCATACATAATCTTTTGGGATTCTTGGGGATATAGGCATCTCAAAAGAACTCCTAATGGATCCTTCCAAAGAAGTAATTTATTTATTTGATTTTTAAGGCCCTCACCTTGTTCCTTTCCATACCTCTTGGGGGCTATAAATTTTGCAGGAAAAATATAATGTCTTTGTACCAATTGCAATCTTCCAATGTAGAAATGACTTGAGGGTTTTTATCATTCATCTCAGCCTACTTCTTTTCTAAACATGATTGAATGAAATTCACCCCCAGTGCTGAGCAATTTGATTCAGCCAAGATTTTAGCCAAACCCTGGCCTTTAAACAATTTTGTGGGCCTAATCTCCAAATCAAATTCAAGTAGTTTAGCAATCCACTTGATTCTTTTTCCTTCTATATCAGGATGAATACAAATTTCTTTTACAACAACTAATGGGACATAAGAAACAACTGTTGAATGCAAAAAATAAACTCTGAAGGACTTAAGAGCTTGAACCAATGCATAGGCTTATTTTTCCATAATGTCATACTTTAGTTCTACATCTCTCAATCCCCTACTAAAAAAGGCAATGGGCTTCTCTAAGCCTTTAACATTCTTCTGCAATAGGACTACTTCTACTATATCAAAAGAGGAAAAAGAAAAAATAAGAAATCCCTTGGAGTAGTCGGAGCTGACAAGAACCGGGGCTTCTATCAAGTATTTATTTATTTGATCAAAAGAATCATGTGCCTCAACAGTCCATTTGATTTCACTATCCTTCATCAGCATGGTTGTGATATACTTAACTAACTCAACAAAATTTGACACAAATCTTCTCAAAAAGTTTATTTTTTCCAGAAAAGATTGTAACTTTTTTTTTAGATCTAGGGAGTGACAAAGTTTGTATAGCCTCAACCCTGCTGGAATAAATCCTTACTCCTTCAGTTGACACAATATGCCCCAATAATTTTCCATCTTTCATGGAAAACAATGATTTTTTTAGGTTCAAAGAGAGGCCAAATTTTATGTATTTCAAGAAAACCTTTCTTAAATGATCACAGTATTCCTTATCAGACTGAGAATACACAATTATGTCATCCAAATAGATAACAACAAACTTATCCTTTTCTCCATTAAATGCTATGTCCATAGCTTGTTGAAAAGTTTCCCCTGCGTTCATCAAACCAAAGGGCATATTGGCATACATAAATTTCCCCCAAGGAGTGGTGAAGGTCGTCTTCTCCCTATCTTATGGAAAAACAAATACCTGGTTGTATCCAGAAATCCATCAACCATAGACATCCTGGCATCTCCTGCCACCTTATGTAATACATGCTCCATCTTGGGTAAAGGATAATTATCCTTCTTTGAGCTTCTGTTCAGAATTCATAAATTAACACAAGTCTGATTTCCCCATTATTTTTTCTTACTGAGACCAAATTTGCTACCCATTCAGAATACCTCAAAGGAATGATAATTTTTTCATCCAAAATCTTCTTAATTTCTTTCTCCATGACAAGCAACAACATAGGATTGATTTGCCTCAACTTTTTCCTAAAAGGTTTGGTGTTTTATTTTAATGGGATCTTGCACTCTATTATGCTTGTTTCATGAGTTTTGAGATCTTCATAAGTCCAAGCGAATACATCAGCAAATTCTTTCAACAACTTAGTGTATTCTTCCCTCTGCTTTTCTAATAGGCTACTTGACAATTTGACATATTTTGGATCCTTTTCAGTGCCCACATTCCATTTAGTGATATCAACATCATCAGTGGATACCTTCCCTTTCAATGCCACATCATTCCCATCAAATAATATTTCCAAAGGAACCATCCCCTTTGGTATATGATTGCTAGTCAGCTGCACAATATGATGATTAGCAATTTTATTGAGGAAAACATCAGCATGAGGAGTGATTTCTGGATCATGATCCTAATCAATGTGCAATGCAAAAAATTCATCAACAGTATCAAGAAAATTTTTAAGTTCTAAATCATCTTTGAACACCTTCCAATATTTTACATTGTCCGGTATAGAAGGTATGTATTTGACTTCTACATCATACTTGATTTTTGGTGGTATAGGAATTCTAAAGTTTCTTGCTGACATAGCCAAAGAATCATCCACAATATTCTCTTCTCTAGGAATGAATGATATATTAAAAGAAGAGATAAAAATGTCCACTAAATCCCATACTTCATTTTTGTAAGATCTAAGCCTAGGATTCTTTGTTTGATAAATATTTTTAATTTGATGGACTACCAATTCAACATCCCCAAATACTGACAAATCCTCTATCCCCATGTATTTTTCTACCCTCAAACCCAAGACAAGAGCCTCACACTCTGCCACATTATTAGTAGTCTCAAATTCTAGTTATGACAAAGATATAGTTTCTTGAGTTGGTGAGATAAATATCACCCCAACACCAGCACCTTCCTTGGAAGAGGCTCCATCAAAGAACATCTTCCATACATAAGTAGTTAGAGGGGGATCTTCAGAAAAGTTGATGGACTTTTTTCTTATTTCTAAAGGGGCTTATGGGGCATCGATGAGATGCAAAATACTAGATACCAGATCTCTATCAAAAGAAAAAATAGGGTGATTGGTGGGGTTTGCTTCATCACTAATGATGTAATCCAATTGATCTTCCCTATAAAGTATTCTATGCTCTCCTCCAAAAACATGAATAGTAGCATAAGAGAGATCCATCTGCAAGGTTCCCCCAAGTCTTTTTATCTAGGATCTTGACAAGAGCATACCAAACTTGGGGGAAACATCAACAACTACGATATCCATAAGTATACTCTTCATGGGCAGCTGAAATAAGGTCACCACCATATCCTTAATGAATACAATACATTTGACTTTTCTGGAGTCAAAATAATATAATTTATGATAGGTCTTTGTGACTTCTAACCCAAGTTCATCCATAACATATTTTGGCATAAGATTGTGGGATGCCCCTGAATCCATGAGACAATTGTGTAGCACCTTATCATGTATATTCAATGAAGTATAGAAAGGTGGGGATTATTCATCTCTGTCTTCTATCAAAGGACCTAAAATCAATGTTGGTTTTTCATCTTCCAGATTTATGGAATCAATGGAATTTGGAGATGATTCTGGATGTAACATTTTGGATAAATATTTTTTAAAATCCTCATTTTTTTATCAATTCCAAAAAGGTACAGTGATATTTATTTTATGGATCTCAGTCTCAAAACTGAAGGAAGGGGAAGGCTTCAAGACCTCTTTGGTTTCAGGATGAGGATCTCTTATCAGAACTTGTGGGTTTTGAGAGTCTTTTTCCTTGCTTCTCACTGTCACAGCCTTGAGAAAATCTTCTTTCTGAACAAGCTGATTAGGGGAATTTGTTTTTTCTACATTCTTCTTAGATCTCAGATTATATCTACTAGGATTTTCCTTTGATTTCTCTCCCTTTCTTAACTCATTAATTTGAATATCCATTAAAGATTGCTCATAATAGGATTGAGTCAAGTGTGGGGATGGGGAAGTATCACCTAAACAATGAATCTCAGGATCAACTTCAACCTCCTCTTCTTATTCATCTGCCACTAAATTATTTTGCAAAGGAGTTTGTACCCTTTGATCATCTCTCTCTTTGTTTCTAGGATCCCTAGGAAAGATTTGGGGAGCATTATTTGGTCTCCTGTAGTTACCTCTGTTATCATTTTTTTGATCATTTCTATATGTCTGTTTCCCTTCTGATTTTAATTTCTCAATTTCAGTGGAGAGATATTTTACTAATTTTGTCAGCTCATCTACTTGAGAATGGACAATAGAGGAATCATAAGTTGAATCTTCAACTTTTGTTTTTTCTCCTATCCCCTATCAAATTTTCCCCTGAGTTTATTTGATGCCACTATGTTGGATTCTACCTCTAAGGCAACATATTGCATATGAACCAAAGAAGGTGACCTTCTTTCTCTCAAAAGGAGGTAGAATTTGGAATCAAAATCACTCGCATATGTGAATTTTTCCATGGTTTCAGTGGGTTTGATATCATCAGGTATCTGCTTGTACATTTTGTTAAATCTTTTAGAAAAGTCAGAGACAAACTCTACTTCTTTCATTTTCAAAGATCCAAATTCGGTGATGTAGTACAAAAAATCCTTTTTGTCACCCCAATGCCTCAAGAAGGTTTCATACAATGCCTCAATACTAGTAATGGATCCAGGGTCAAACCCATGAACCACTTCCTAACCTCACCAAATAGGCTTTGGATGAAAACCCTCATCCAAACATCTTCATTTTTAATATTTTGGTTATCTGCATAGCTGTAGAAAGTAGAAAGATGTTCCTCAGCTGTTACATCTTCTTCTCTCGTAAACTTAGAAATGTATTTCAAATAATCTCCAAGGGGAAGAGCATTCAGTGGTTGAGGTAAAAGTAGAGGAGCATATCTTGAAGCCACTATAGTGTCCATCCTATTAGTAGGGGGGTTAACAACTGCCATTTTAATTTGGATTCTTGGTGAACAAGAAGGAGAAGGAGACTTGACTGTATGTAGAGTAGGAGAGGAAGGAACGGATGAAGGGGGGTTTCAATTTTCACAATAGGAGGATGAGTCTTTGAAGAGGATGGTAAGGTTTGAGAGGGAGATGAAGTTCCTACTTCTTTAGAAGAAATTTTTTTAACATAAAGAAGTGTAGCAAAACCTGAAGTAGGGAAATATTCAAAACTATCAAGACTAAAACACTTCTCAATATCAGGGGAAGAAAATATATCAAAGTTTTCCTCTTTCAATTCAGTCTCAAAGGAAGAGTATTCAACATGAAACCCTTCAAAATCAATCTTTTTAGATACTTCAGCAGAAGATAAATGAAGCTTACTTGATAAAACAACTAGAGTATCAAGAGTAGAATCAGGCAATTGACTAGAAGCACTTGTAGCAGTAGAAAAAAATAAAAATTGGGAAGCTTTTCCCTTCTTGATTATCTTCTCTAGGTCAGCCTTAGGTGGTACCAAAGGTAGCTATGGATTTCATCTCGTATGTCTGCCTTTAGGTTCCAAAGATGAAACAATGGAGTCGTCAGGTGTAGTCTGCAATCTTCGAAATACTGAGTTCTAATGCACCTTTAGAACTAGAATACTGTGTCATTTTAATCCCATGAAAAAGTCTTCAAATCGTCCCCGGAAACAGAGCCAAGAATGTTATCACTAGGATTCACATTCAGATTGCATGGAGGGCAAGCCCAATACCCATCAATTTATATGTATGATAAAACATACACCATAACATCACCACAATAATTCATGTGAATCATTCAAAGCATGAACATTTAACATCAGAAGAAAATAGACCAAAAGAGAAGATAATTTCTATTAGCCAAAACGTCTTAAATCCAGTACATCACTAGATCATGGTCACTTCATCAAAATATTACAAGTAAAGGGAGCCTTTCTCAACCATTCGAACCTACTAAAGAAATTTGACTATCTGTTTATAACAAGAAAGGGAGACAACAGTTGGAGGTACCATCTAGCCCGTTTCCCTTGAAAATCTCTAAACATTTATTTGTTCTAACAACTAGAATAACAACCTATGATATAAAATAGGGAAATGTTGTCGACTAATCCAATCATGCTTCTAACTGCTTTGATCCTCTTTTGTTGCTTAGCTCCTATTTTTCCATGTGTCCCTTTGGAGCCTGTAGTTGTCCTCAAAAATCCAGCTACTACTTATGTAACTTTATCCATCATCAACTTAACCAAAAATTTGTTGACCTAGTCCTCCTAGATTCCCGGTGTTTGCTGGAAATTTCCTTAGGTAGAAACTCTAGTTAGTGCTCCGTAAAAAAGAACATGGAGAGAAGGTAGTTCCTATAGGTAGTTCCACTGTGCTGCATATATGCACCAACATTGGTCCTCTGCTGAAATATTAGGTACCACCCCTGTGTTGTGCCTGTGTGTAAACATGCTCCCTGCCAAATATTAAGTAGCACCTGTGGGTAGCACCACTGTGTTGCACCCATATGCCGATTCTATTCTCTGTGGAATATTATGTAGTTCCTTTACATAGCATCACTTACGCTACGTCTCTTACAAGTTTAGGTAACATTTCCAAAATGCAATGCCTTTCAATCTTGAATATGTACAGAGTAGTGTGTTTCCTTTCATGATGACGTAACCATTCTACTTAGGTGCCTTGACCATACCATAGGTAATTCATTTTACCACTGGGTGAAGCTATCACTAGTATGTAGATAAATGCCTAGAAGATTGTATAGATGGCACAACTAGTATGTGCATATCAGTTAACCCTCCAAAAAAGGAACAATTCTAAAAAATGGGGCTTACCATTACCAACTAGTTTGTCATTTTAACACTTAGCCTCACACTCTTTATGGTAGAAAGAGGATCTTTAGTTGGCACAATGAACTTATTTTTCCTAGCATTAACAAGATTCTTCTGTGTATTTGTGCTCTCCTTAGTTGTTGGTTTATCATCCTCAATGGAAGCTTCAACCAAGGCCTATAAATTCCTTTGGGCTACCTCATCTTGAAAGTGTTTTAGCTCTGCCTTTAACTTCCTATTCTGAGACTAAAAGCCTATGTTTTATTTATAAACATTCTCCAGTTTTTTATGAAGGGGAAAATCATTTCTCACTGCAAACCTTGCCAAGTCAAGGGTATGATTGTAGTCAGCCATGAGCTCTTCCATTTGATCCAAGTGGACCTTGTATTCTTCTTTAAGACAAGCTATTTCTTTCCTTGCATCTCTAAGCTGCTTGATAATCCTTTTGTAGTTCTGACTTTTAGGAGGGACAATGGCATGCTTAGTCTTAATAGGCATTTCCTTAGACTCCTCTTCCTCCTACATGGGAACAATTTTGTCCACCTCATCAGGTTTCTCAGTGGCCTTACTTTTACCCTTCTTTCTCTGCATAGTGGTTTTTCCATTTCTTACCACAAGCTCCTTGAAGTGTTTCACAGGGGTTTCCTCTTTTCTCTCCAAAGGTCTTTTAGTACCTTTACCTTTCTGTACAAGGGATTCTTGTTTTCTTTCAATAGGATTCTCAATTCCTTTCTTAGAGGTCTCATCTCTCTTATCCAAAGGTTCTTTACCACCTCTACCCTTATTCTTTTGTACAAGGGTTTCTAATTTCTTGTCTATAGGCTTTTCAATATTCTTCCCCTTATTATTTTGAATAGGGATCTCTGGTAAGGACTGCTCTCTATAATCCTCCTTAGGAACTGATGACCTTGTGAAAGGTCTTTTACCTTTGATTTCAACTGCTATAGGAGAAAGGGAAAACAAAATCTTCTTCCCTCTCTTATATGTATATTTGGTAGAAGGAGGCACCTCTTCTAACCCTGGTGGAGGAGGTGGTGAAAAATATCTGTGTGGAGAAGGACATACTTCCTCCTCAGCTTTAATGACCTTTTTGTTGACCTCTGACACTTGAACATGGGCTCTTCCCTTTCTCTTCCTACTAGTCCTTGCTTTGGTAGCACTGGTAGGTGATAAATAACTTGCCCTCTATGATTTAGGAGTGGGTGCTAGATCCAACTTAAAATGAGAGGTAACCACAAAATGCTCCCATGAAATATCTTTCTTGCCCAATTCCTCAGATACTAGCATTCTGATTAATCCAGAGTGGAAAACGCTAGAATCCACATCTTTAGATTTGGCATGTGTCCTGTCTGACATCTTACCTATACTCCTTAACAAGTAATAAGGAATATTAATCTCAACCTTACTAGTAAAATGTAGCAACAATATTATATGGTACTGGTATAATGTGTTGAATCTCCCTTCACAAGTAAAATATCTATGTATGATCTTCAGTAGTATGTCAAATTGTTCAATCAATTGGCTCCTTGGCATACTTTTGGACAGTTCATTGGCTTGATATTCAGGTTTGAAGAGATCTTTTTCATAAGATGAACTCAAATCCATTGCTTTGAACCAACTTTCACCTATAATGGGGATCCTTGTTGCAGCTGAGATGGAGGCTTCAGTCACTTCAAAGTCCAAATCTCCAACCTTACTTTTCTTACAATCAAACTGCAATGCAAATTGTCTTGCTACCTATGGATGGCCTCTGTGCATGTTCTGATAGAAGAAAAGGCATCGTACTCTTTGAAATACCTCTCTTGCCATGGGTTCTGTATTAAAAAGAAGCATGCCCACTGGTTCTATCCTAACTATATTGCCTCTTTTATGTGCCTTCTTCAATTTAGGGGTCTCCATGACTCAAAATGAGGGCTCTTAAAAGGTTTGGTAATGCTCATGAGAATTTGAATGGGGTTTCAAATATGCAAGGTTGACCCTATGCAACTGAGTAAAATGTTTTACTTCGAGATGAAAGGAGGGAGGGGAAGCAATGAGAGGTTAAGCAGTGCCTCTGGGTAGCATAACACATACATAGAGGATAGACTATTCTGAATCTTGCAAATTCAAGGGCTAAGGAAGGAAACATAAATATGACTCATATATAGGCCATGAGGTTTATAGGTCTGAAAAAAAGAGGAGATGAGGCTATCGTGCAAATATGAATCTTTTACCACTGTGAAAACTTAGCAAAACGAAAACGTAGAGGAGGTAACAGTGGATAATTTCGTAGTAGACACTTGTTGAGCTCTTCAACGTAATATTTTGATGAAAATGAGGAAAATTTGGCCTTGGAATCTTGCACATTAGTAATATTTGGTTGACATGTCATCACTTGATTAGAACTAACAAATTCACATAGCGCAACACTATTGAATTTTCAAAATTAGAAACCATTATAAAGGAACATAAATGAAAGATCTTTTGAAGGCACTTTAACCAACTTATGGCACTAAAAACAAGGGATATGGTATCGGTCATGGAAATCATGACTTGGGGTGGTGGTATGATAAACGTGATGGGCACTACGGAATTTCCTGATGAGTAGGCATCGCTTCCAATTCAAAAATATGATTAGATAGGTAAGCGAGGACAATGAGGCATGCTTGTGAGGTCATGAGTGAGGAGAGAGGTGTGTCACTTCAGCCTGATCATGGGAGGTATCAACCTAGGGACAAATCATGAAAGGTATCAAAAATAATAAACCATGAGCTAAAAGGGTTCAAGGATAAAAAATCAAATTGAGGATCAAAACATGAGCTATGACTCAAAAGTTTAGTCATCCAAGGGGTCCTATCAAACATAACTTTAAAGGGATGAAAAAATTATTTTAAAAAATTTAAAATCTAAGGCTTTAAAAAAGGTAAAAACAAACTAAAAGACCCAAGGAGATTTAGTGTAATAAAACCTTCATCGCGAGCAGATTATTTAGAAATGAATTCATTTCACAGGTATGTTTCATTTTGTTTGGACAACATTTTCTCAGAAAATATGTTGCCTTTGAGTTTTCTTTATTTTCACTTCCTCTCTGTGGATTTGAAGATCTATAGAAAACAATTGAGTTCTATCACAAAAATTCCTACAGTGCTAGATAAACTTCTTATAGAGAAACATCTTGCTTCCTCAATTCACAAGATATATCCTTTGAAGGAAAACCCTCCTCATGAGGCAATACCCGATCAATTTTTACCTGGGAAACAAGATGTTAGTTATGATTTTATGGAAACTTTTGTGCATGAATAGATTTTTTTCCCTAACCCTACTTTAAAATCAGACAGTAAAGAATCTCACAACCCAAAATGAATTGTTCATAAAAGAAAGTTGTGACCTCAAGGCCAATGCACAAAGACAAGTAAAACATTTGAAGAGGACAAGCAATATCATAATAAAAAAACCTGTTGACATAGTCAAAGATGTGATCAATTCTGAGATATTGTGATTCGAATTTAGTTATCAATTAAATGGTAATATTTGGTTTTAACATAGTTATGCTTTATTGTTATTTTTCTAATTAATCTAGATTGATTTAGATTTATGTTACTAATAATAAGATTGGCTACAGAATCGAGAGAATCTGTAGCCAAGTCAATTCTCATATAAAATTTGGAAATTATTAGTTAAATAAATATTTGACTTGCTCATTTCATTTTCTTTCGGGATAAGATGTATATTATGTTGAGCTCATAAGGTGGAGCATGCTGGACCTAGTTAATTAGCCATCTCTTTTGGCTTATTTTGTAAGTAAGAGTAAAACTCTCATACTTTTGAACATATAGTTTGATACTAAGTGGTTTTTAGACCCTCTATATTTGTAACTGTTATATTTTTTTGAGATCTAGTTCTATCTTAGAAGATAGGAGGTTCAAATTTCATAAACCTTTTAAATACTCCATATTTTGTAATGAGGAAGGGGGCTAGGATGAGGGCAAGAGATGGATGAGTGATTACATAACTTAATGAAACAACATATATTCATTTTGGATTTAGCCTTTTGTTTATGATGTTTTCATTAATGTTTTGTTAATCCTATTGCATGTATAGGTCTGATATATTTAGACTAAATGATATATCATGTGCAGGATGTTTATGTTATAAATATTGTCTACAACTTGCTTCTCAAAATATAAATGTTGTGATCATATCTTCAATTAAATTGATAGGATTTATCTTTGAGTTTTAATCGAATGATAAAATGCATAGGTTGCTTTCAGATTTATCTTTCTGTAATCATGTGTAATCATGAGATCACAAGTTTATGTTTGTGTTTCCTTTTCTATCATTAAAACCTAAGCTGCTAACTCATGTTATGAATTTATTTAGAATATTCACAAGGTCAATTGCATATTTCTCTCTTGGACATGGCAGTTGGATGTTCTCCACTCATGCAATTGCTTGGATACACCTCACTAACTCACTAACAGGTTAGTTCCTTTGTATTTTTTCTATCATTTACATATCATTGAAACTAGAATGTATGGTTCATCTTTTGACTATCCACATGTTTATGTTTCATTGAATTTTTTTGCAATATTTGTTACATTCATAGAGGAAAACAAAAAGAAGTTTTAAATGTTCTTTCTTTATCTACTTCTTAACAGAAATAATTTTCGCAGTTGATTTCGTAAGTTTCGATTAAAGATTGCAATTTTTAAATGATGTACATAAATGACATTTGTATATTTTATGTTTAAAATACACTTACAATAGCTATATAAGAGCATATGTATATATATCATATATAGTTGTTAGCGTTAGTTTAGTTATCCCTTTCCTTTTGTTTTTTTTTTAGGATTTTAGATTGGCTAACAGAGCCATTAAACCCAT
>ML825236.1:120014-149687 GCA_009831015.1 Picea engelmannii | reverse complement strand
ACATTGCACATGCAATGGGAGTTTTGAGTAGGTATATGTCAAAACCAGGGAAGGAGCATTGGACAACAATAAAGAGGGTCTTCAGGTATTTGCGTGGCACTACCAATTATTGATTGTGCTACCAAGAAAGACCAGGATTGGACATAGTGGTGAACATACATGGCTTTGTTGATGCAGAATGGGCTGGAGATCTGGATCACAGAAGATATACAAGTGGGTATGTGTTTAACCTATTTGGAGGAGAAATCAGTTGGATGAGAAAATGACAAGCTGTAGTGGCACTCTCAACTACAGAAGTTGAATACATGGCAGCCACTCATGCAATAAAGGAAGCAATATGGTTACAATGATTGTGTTCAGGTATTGGGTTGGTACAACAAGCAGTAAGATTATATTGTGATAGTAAGAGTGAAATCTTCCTGTAAAATAACATTTCTTATCATTCGAAGACAAATCATATTGATGTTCAGTATCACTTTATGAGAGGCATGGTTGAGGAAAATAAAGTGTTGCTGGAAAAGGTTGACACTTTGAAGAATGTTGCAGATTCATTGACAAAGTTTGTAAGCACAGAAAAGTTCTCCTGTTGTAGAGTAACAATGGGCATTGTTGCCTTGGATTGTTGACTATATAATATTGGGACCCCTGGATGCAAAGAAAACAACAAGTGGGAGAATGTTGGGTATGTGTTATATTCTTTGCATGTGTGTGTGTGGGCACGTCAGATTCGACAATTGCATCTGACGATCCCTTGTAGTAGTTCTCTACTTGTGTCATGTGCAATAGGTGATTTCCTACGGGGGTCCTAGGGGGGGCAAGTATGCCCCCCTGGTTACATGCAAAATTTGGCATGGGTCGTAGCCCGAGGCAATGCCCTGAAATTATTTTTGGGTAGTTTTTGCTATTTTTAGCGGTTTACTAAAAATAATCCTGGTTTTAGGGATTGGGGTTTTGGTATCTACGAAATACCTAAAAAAATTGTATATATTGTATAGTGAATGGTTAAATTCAATATAATGAATATAAGAAAGGTTTTCCTGGCTAAGGGTTTCTGGTATAAATCTATGTGTACTATGTGAATGAGCCATTGATTAAATTCTGTTTTGCTTAAGAATCTATAGGCATTGCTTTACTTCACAGGTTTAAAACTTACAAACAGCAGTGTCACCCCTGAGCCAGGGCTATGAATCAACAAGGATGGTTCTATAGTGTAATTAGGTTCCCAAACCAGTAATCTCTCAAGCTCTCTCAGGTTTCCTGACACCCACAACAATCCAAGTACCCATCTCACTTCTACCTATCTTGTACCGCCCCAAGAGACTGGACCTCCACCCTTCTCTACCACACAATCCCTCAAGGAGTCCTTCTCCTTTTTTTTTCAGGGCCTCCAACATAGTTGGTCCAGAATCTCAATGCTGGGACTCTCAAGACTCTTATTTGTGAGAAAAACAGGGCTCAGGCCAATGCATTTCAGACATGCAGGCCCCAGGTCATGGGTGGATCACACCTGGGAGTACTAAAGCCAACTATCCCATGGAAAATTCTTCAACATCTTTGTTTCCTTTACCAAGTGAAGATGCAGGTGAGGATGGGTCAATGAATGGGTCAAAGAGTGCATGGGAGTGTGTGTATGGGAGTACATGAGGGAAAAATGAGTGAGTGAACGTGAAATTAGCGAACAAGTCATCAGTCGAACCCCCTCATCGGACCAAAGGTGGGTTTAAGTAATGATCTAGATTATTTTTGGCACGAAATAAGATCAGATATATAATAAAGAAATGCACAGAGATATCACATATATTCAATAATATAACAGAAATGTGTCGGAGATGCAACCATAAACACAGATATACATTAATACATGATTTCTATTAATGAAATAAATGTACAAAGACTGTAAAAATACAGAGTGAAAGACTCGCTAGAATGGTGGCAGCTTATCTATGAGAAGAGATGTGACGGCTAATCGCATTCACAAGAATATGATTACAATGAGGCTCTAAAGGCCTTTTTACAATAAGCAAGAATTCCAAAAACCCTAGACATCCAAAAACCTAACCCTGGGAGATGAAGCACCTAAAGTCATGTGGACCCTGTTTGGGTAAGTGAGTACATCAACTTCCTGGGGTCGTAACTTTTTCATACGATCTCTGTTTTAGGCGTGTGATAGCTTGTTGGAAAGGTATCATAGAGGATATTAATTTTGGGGGATCAATAATTCATTTAACTATAATTTAGAACCTATATGTAGAAATACCTTCATTTGGGCCCTCAAAATGGCCCCAGAAGTTAAAACTTGCTAAAAATAGTAAATTGCCAAAATTGCCAGAAATCCATTTTGAGACATTTGGAAAAGGTGGGTGGCCACTAATATCCACCTGGATCAATCCTCCCTCCTTAGGAAGAAATGGTATCCATTGCGTTGAGTTCCTGGGGGAGAGGGAAAAGCATTTGTTGAAACTACATCTTGGTGAGCTGCTTGTCTTGCTGGAGATGTCTCACTACTCAGTTTGTGGAAATTTGTCACGAACCTATTGCGATTGAGGCTACTCAACAAGCCAAGATACATGAGAGGATGATGTGCAAAAAGAATCTTTACACTTTGTTGCAGCCTTGTCGACCTGCTTCTATTGGATAGAAGGTGCTTGGGGCAAGGCTGTAGTGGTTGCAATGTCCTTTTGTTCTCCTTTTGAACAGATTGTGAAGAAGCTGAATTTTGCAGTATGAGATACTACCTTGAGGAACTTTTTAGGTGGAACAGTAGTTGGAACTACCTATGGTATTCTATAGAGATGACCCCCCAAAGTAACAATGACACTACGGGGTCTAAACTCATAAACAACATGGCATCTCCACATATATGGTTGGCCCAAGAGAACATCATAGACATCCAGTGGGGAAACATCACATAATACCTCATCCTTGAAGGATTGGATGTCGTATGAAAATTGACACTATTGGTTGACACGAAGATCTCTTCCTTTCCGAAGCCACCCGATGTTGTATGGATACGGGTGTGGTGTTGTCGACAATCCCAACTATTTGATGACCTCTGCTGAGATGAGGTTATTCTGGCTTCTGCTATCAACAATAAAATGCAGCAGGGTCCCCTTCACCCACATCTGTGAATGAAAAAGGAACTCCCCCTCTTCAAGATCTGTTGGTTCTTCTAGTTGAATTGTTGTGGTCGTGACAATAGCAGTGGGGTCTGCGTCAATGATCTATCCTTTACCATTATTTTCAGAATCAAATTCTGAATCAGGGTTCGGCTCTTTGTCTTTGATCTCGGACACCAATGATTGTTTTGAATGACATTCATCAGTGTTGTGCCAGGGGCTTTTTTGGAACTCGCACCATTTTCTAGTGTCCTTCTCTGTCTTCCCGTGACCCTTCTTTTCTTTTGTCTTAGACTGGTTTTCGGGAGACTACTTGTTAGGGCCATCTTTGTCATACTTTGGTTGTTACGGATTTGCAGACCCGAATTCCCATTTGTTCTGGTGCTTAAATTTCTGCTCAATTTTAATAGCATATCGATAAGTAGCATCGAGTGATGAGATATCTAGAAAATCCATTTCAGTTTGGATGTATCTGTGTAGAGCCCCACGATATTTCATAACCAAATGTCACTTGGATTCTTTGATACCTAGCTTGGTACTCAAGGTATGGAAGGTATTGGTGAACTATGGAACTACTTGGCTCCTCTCTTTCCATAGTGTGGTCCATCTCATGTACTGGTCCTCAAAGTTTCCAACAGGGTAATACTGTTCTTTTACCGCATCCACAAAAAAATCCCAAGTGGGATCCGCCCCATATATTCCAGAATCCTCTGTGGAACTTTTCTCCCAGTAATTTTCCCACCAATGTTTGACATGAGGGAGAGATTTAAGGAGTGCAAAGGTGATCTTTTATTTATCGGAAAAATTGTAAACAGAGAAATAACCTTCCAACAAAGTTAACCATTTTTCTAGGGCTTCTGCATCTATCTATCCTTCAAATACAGGAATATCAAAATTAACTTTTACCTTAAAAGGTGAGGTGCCTCCAAAGTGGCTGCTTGATGAAGATGCGTCTGATGCTATCGGTAGGCATTGAAGGATGTGGGAAAAATTCTCCATCATTTCGTCCCTCTGTCACGTGAGAGCTTGCTCAAGCAACAAATTGATAGGATCGTCTGCTCTGTCATTTTTATTTTTCTCCTCCATTGAGGGTTTATTGGGTGTGCGAGAGCGATTTTCTTCAAGAGAGACAAGCTTGAGACCCAAGTTGTTATACTCACACCTCGTCAGGGACATGCACTGAAAAAAATGATCAAGAGCAGCCTGCTCTGATACCACTGATCCAGATTATTTTCGGCACGAAATGAGATCGGAGATATAATAAAGAAATGCATAGAGATATCACATATATTCAATAATATAACAGAAATGTGTTGAACATGCAACCATAAACACATATATACAGTAATACATGATTTCTATTAATGAAATAAATGTACAGAGACTGTAAAAATACAGAGTGAAAAACTCGCTAGAATGGTGGCAGCTTATCTATGAGAAGAGATGTGACGGCTACTTGCATTCACAAGAAGATGATTACAATGAGGCTTTGAAGGCCGTTTTACAATAAGAAGGAATTCCAAAAACCCTAGACATCCAAAAACCTAACCCTGGGAGATGAAGCACCAAAAGTCATGTGGGCCCTATTTGGGTAAGTGAGTACATCAACTTCCCGGGGTCGTAACTTTTGCATATGATCTTTGTTTTAGGTGTATGATAGCTCGTTGGAAAGGTATCGTCAAGGAAATTCATTTTGGGGGCTCAATCATGCCTTTGGTTATCACTAAGAACATATATCTTGAAATACATTCATTTGGGCTCTCAAAATGGCCCCGGAAGTTAAAACCTGCTAAAAATAGTAAATTGCCAAAATTGCCAGAAAGTCATTTTGAGCCATTTGGAAAAGGTGGGTGGCCACTGATATCCACCTAGATCAAGTAACCTCATGGGGAACCAATAAAATCTTGGCCTTCCCTAAGAATCTCACGTTACCAATCCCCTCCCTTAGACAAAAGGGTAATTAAAAAAAATAGGAAATAAACACTTAGTCCCTCAAGATCCCTCTCTTGTGGAATCATAGCTCCCTATAACTCTAGTCCTTATTCATATAGCAACCAATTATGTGTTTATTATTAATAATGATCAAAAAATTACATTTTTGGGGCATATTGACACTTTAATAATTGTGTTGGCCCTTCATTATGGAAGAAAGTGAAGATCAAGGAAGAAAAGGTGAAATGTGAACTACGCAGAAGACACGGTGACTGATACTGGGTCAAAGTCAGCAGAAGAGAAGAAAAGATGGAGCGAAGTAAGAGAAATAAATTCATTGGACGAGAATATTGAGGATGCCAAATCAGCAAGGAGGACGGATCATGGACAATTCAGCAAGCGGAAAAAACCATCGTTGGATTCTTTGGAGCACCACACAAGAAGGAAGGAAAGATAGGTTGGAAAAGCCCTAAAAATGTGGGTCAAGTTGACCTAGGGTTTTAGACACCTAGTTTTTATATCTAGGGTTTTGACACTTAGGTTCTAACCTAAGGATGTCTGAGAACTATTGTAATGTATAAATAGAGTTATAAAGGACCTGGGATGGGTTGTTGTTGGTATTGTGAGTTCTAGTTTTGTTGTTGGCATGAGTGGTTATTTTTATGTGAGAGAGAAGTGCTAAGGGTAGAGCCTTCTAGTATTGTAAGATATTCATCTCGGTGTGAAGATAAACCCTACAACTGGGTGTGCAGGGAGGGGAGATATGGGGAGGAGAAGAAAGAATATCTGCTAGCTAAGAGCACAGACAAGAACTGTATGCTTCATCTTAACATAGTATAAAGCACAATTCTATGGACATAGCCCTAGAGAAAGGCTGAACCATGTATATCTTGTGTTGCGTGTGATTGATTCTCTATTCTTTTCCATTTGATATACTGTTATTTCATTACTATGTTAGATCTAATAGATAGTTGTGTGGAGTAGATCTGAGATGATAAGTGATATATAAATGTGGTATTGCTCTTGTATTGGATCCACTTGGTATTCCCTTTGGTTGTATACATCTTTGTCTTGCAACCCCCTCATAGCTACTTCAGGTGAGACTACATCTGCCTCGCAAGTGTTACCAAAAGGGCCAATAGTCAGGGCTTGTTTTTGTGCTCTTCAAGTTGAACAATGAGTCTGCCCCTGTGCCAAAAAATGGTTCTGTTGTCAGGACAAGAATCTTCTTGAGGGAATGTCAAGGTTGTTTCCATCGAAGATAGAGATTCAAAAGTGGATAGAGGATCAAGAAAGGGACTTCATTGAAGCCCAAAATGAGAACCCTAATCTTAGCACAGAGTATTGGTTGGAAATCTATATATTTACTGATATACACAATATTTTCTTTGGAGGAATCCATAGGGAGTTATAAGAGTGGCTAGCTAGGTTAGAAGATACCCAATTTGAGATCAGATCTAGGCCACTTGTGGTTTGGACGTCAATGCTAATCAAGAAGGTCAAGAGAGTTGATAATGTCATGTCAATAGAGATAAATCACTAGTTTGATAGTACCATTGGAGGGTATATCATTGAGTTTATTGTTGACAGAGTATATTCATATAGCCAAGCCGATAGATGTTTCTTTAAGGGACCTAGAGGAAAATTTTTACACTTTCTAAAGATGAAGATAGAGTTGTTATTTCATGAGAAAAAACATCTTGAAGATACAATAGTCTGCTGGAATGAAGATCTAATGTTCAAGAACTCAGACAGTGACAACGACATAGAGGTTGGACACACACGCAGTGGGAGAGTGTTCAGAGAATTTACTCTCATGAACCTGTTTAAGAAGAACTACAGGGATGAGGGTTTCTACAGTGGAGAAGAGGTAGATTTGATAGATGAAGAGCATTCAGAATATGCTAGGACAAAGGAACCTCACCAAGAAGAGCCAAAAAATTCAGGAACCGCATCAACTATTGAAGTAATTACTAATAATCCTATTGTTGTTTCAACAAAATTAAGCAATCAGAGTAATCAAAGTCACCAGAGTGCTTAGAGCACTGTTACTAGTAGTCCACCACATACTCAGTCAGGAAACCTAGGAATATCTATGGCATATGAGATGAGGTTACCCACCTTCAGAGGAGATGGATCTAAAGATCCTGATTAGCACTGGTTTCTATGCAAAGTCGTATGGAGTATTAAGAACATCACCAATGAAGTTGTCAAATGCGCTCAATTTAGTACTACCCTAAGAGACTACGCACTGAACTGGTACATGAAGTTTTTTAAGAGAATTGCCCAGCCTAAACCATTGAATGAGATCAATAATTCACTAATTTCTGAATTCAAGAAACCCAAGTTGGAGTCACAGTGTATTACAGAACTGAAAGAGATCACACAAAGAATAGATGAACCTATATGGGAGTTTGATCAGAGGTTTAAAACCTTGACGGGCCACTTGAGTTTCCATATCCCAGATGAGCAGAACAAGGAATTGCTCATTTCTACCCTCTTGGCACACATAAGAGTTCCTATGATGCAACAAAATATTACTTCATAGGCTGAGGCACTAGAAATCACCATGAAGTTAGAATCAACCTCGATGGGAGAATCCAGCTTAGGTATGAGTCAAATATTGAGTCAGCTAACTAGTCTATCACTACAGGTTGAAGATATGAAGAAAGATGAGGGAAAAGATAAAAGAGAATACATTTGGTGCATCAAATGAAAATCAGAAGGCCCTATTCCATGAATACTTGGCTTATGGAGCTCTAAGCCCCTTGAAGCAAGTTACCCTACCCTAGTGCAAGGTATGTAGAAATAGACATCGCCCTGGTGGATGTTACTATATGCAAAAATATGTCCAGACACCCACAAATATGTATTGCACATTTTTTAAGTTGGTAGGACATGATGACAGGGATTGTAGGGATTACTATCTCATTCATGAAAGGTCAAGGGATATATAAAAAATTCAAGGTGAAGTACAACAAGAAGGAAGAACTACATATTATAACTTCCCTGGGAGAGGAAACTTCAACCCTCATGGTGGATTCTGAGGAAGAGGAAGAGGAGGAGGTATGGGTTGAGGTCAAGGACATATAATCTATTATAATTGCACACAGTCAGGACACTTGGCAAGGGACTGTCATAACCCTTGTACCACTTTCATCTATTGCAACTCCTTCAAGCATGTTATCTAGGAATGTCCAAAATTGTTGGCTAAAATTCAAGAGAGATGGGGACCTCAGCAGAACTCAAAAATACAACTAATCAAAGAAGAACCTTGTGGAGAAGATCCCAATTTTTCTATTATCACTAGAGGAGGCGTTGTTATAGGAGAGGATAGAGTGATCCAAGGAAAGACTACATAAGAATTAGGAGTCAAGAAATCTACAGAGAAGACACAAGTGTTTGATGCAAAGAAAGAAAGACAAATCTTTGAGGAGGCAAGAAAATAATTGAGGAGAGACCAAGGTTCCTCATTGAAGACATGACCAGAAGTAAGAGAATGTGGAATGCCTCTAACATTTGATCAATCTTCTTCACCCAGATATGGAAAAGAGGTGAGTAAACTTGTCAGTTTCTTGTTTACATTTATAGAGATGATTAAAGATGAGAAATCCATACAAGAACTACAAAATTTGGTCAGACAATATGCAATAGGAAGGTTAGATCCCTTACTAAATATAGCAGTACACCAAGTCTCAAAAAGGAGAAGGAAAAATAAACAAATACACCTTAATGCTCAAATTGGAGAGTATGATATAGACTATGTGGTCCTCGACTTAGGGTTGGAAGCCAATGTCATGACGAAGCAAACATGAGCACTGATGGGAAAACCTAAGTTGACTATTCCCCTATCAAGCTTAGGATGGCTAACCAGTAGGCAGTAATACCATTGGGTAGATTGGAACATGTCCCTATCGACATCGAAGGAGTAAATATTTTTGAAGACTTCAAGGTGATTGAGATAGTTGATGATAGTTGTCCTTANTGTGTGTGTGTGTGTGTGGAGGAATCAACAACTAGTTGGGCACGTGCTTGCGTTACACATGGTCGTGTTATCCGACCGCTACCACTATAACCTCCAGGTGTTCCCACGATGCCCCTTATGTGGCACACAAGGTAAGTCGGGGGGAATTGAACTCGAAACCTCATGGAACTTCATTTTCACGGCACTTGCCAATTGAGCTGCCCCCCGGGGGGTCTTACCCTACACTGTTAGGAATTGATTGGGCTTTCAATAATTCCACCGTGGTTGATTTAAAGAAAATAAAAATAGCATTTGAAGGAGATGGTCTTAGGGTCATCGCACCTTTAGATCCCAATGAAGGTCATAGATATGAAAAACCCATGAGAGAAGAAGACCACACATATGAACTAGAAAACATATACAAATTAACAGTCAGACAACATGACTACATCAATCCTATGGAGGATGGGAATTTGAGTTGGTGAAGTGACAACGCATGTTCATCAGATTTAGAACAAGAACTGTAGAACTAGAAGAACAAAATGTATGAAGTATCTACAACGATATGTGCTAGATTAACCAAATAAGTTCATTGTATCGACAAAACAATAAGTAACTTGCCTACCTTTGATGGTCTAAATCATTTAGAAGCATTATTGGTGAACTTTGAAGAAATTGTACCAACACAACAAAGATTTTTGGCAATGGATGAGGCCCTAAAATCAACTCCAGTGAGATGGTGGGGGACACACAAAAACAATATTACAGACTGGATACAATGTCTCACTTTGATGAAAACGTGATTTTCAGAGAAAGTAGAAAGTTGCGAAGTTAGATACACAGGTCAAATCTATCAAAAGGACCATGTGCAAAGTTGTGAGGAATCTTGGAGCAACATTCCTCAAGAGAAGTGGGTGCATAAATTCATAAACACACTGGACACAACCCCTATCAATTGGTACCTACAAGTAGAACTATGCTTCATCACTGCATATTGGGAAGGTATGACCCAGAACTTTGTAACTACCTTTTTGTTTGAAAGCCAATATTCTACAGTAGATCAACTATTACAGATTGTAAGACAAAAAGTGTTTGAGGAGGCACCTAGCCTCTGTTTGGAGCAATAAGAGGATGAATGGACTGTGCCGCTTCAGAATTTGCAAGGTTGTTACAATATCAAAGCAGCCAAAGGCAATGATCCAAGGAATGTGAACATCACCAAAATAGAAGGCCAAAGAGACATAGAAGGACCATGATTTTAAATAACTTTCATTGGACAACTAATCAAGATCAAGAAAGTCAACATTGGAATAGATAAGACACCAAAACTTGCAAATGTTGGAGATTATTGGGATGTTTCCACTATTGACAAGATCACAAAGTTGCTACATAAGTATCAGGACTTGTTTCCAACCAAGTTCACTAAGATGAAGGGTATTAAAGGGCCTATGGGGGAGATGAGGATCCCTTTGAAACTAGATGCCAGGCTAGTCAAACAGAGACCTTACAAATTGAACCATAAATATAAGCAGAAAGTGAAAATTGAGCTCGACAAAATGCTGGAAGAAGGGATCATAGAACCTATCCAAGTGTTAGAATGGATTAGCCCTATGGTGCTATAAGACAAAAATACCAAAGAAATCGATATCTGTGTATATCTCAGGCAGCTGAATGACGCATGTTTGCATGATCCATTCCCTACACCATTTACTGACGAAGTGTTAGACAATGTAGGAAGACATGAGGTATATTATTTTACAGATGGATTGGATACCATCAGATCTGGATTGCCAAGGGAGATTTCCACAAGACCACATTTGCAACAGAATGGGGATCCTACCAATATACAATGATGCCATTTTTCTTGAATAATGCACCAACCATCGTTTCCAAAGTCGTGGTCGAAGCATTTAAGGAGTTTTTACATAAATTCATGGAATCATATTTTGATGATTGGACTATTTTCAACATTTTTCATAATCATATTGAATGTTTAAGACTAGTGTTGGATAAGTGCAGGCAGACTCATATTGCCTTAAACCTAAATAAATGCATCTTATTTTCACCATTTGGAGTGATGTTAGGTCATATTGTGTGTAAGCAGGGATTTCTAGTAGATCCATCCAATATTGCCATTATAGTCGATCTACCCCCTCCTACATCAGTCAAACAGTTGCGCACTGCACTGGGACACACTAGATAATACAGGAAGTTCATTAAGGGATATGCACATATTAAAACACCCATGGAGAAGATTTTGAAGAAAAACTACCAGTTTCATTGGACAGAAGAATGCCAACAGATTTTCGACAAACTGAAACAGAAAATGGTTACTGCGCCTATCCTAGTTTTCCCAGATTGGAGTAAGGAGTTTCATGTGCATGTCGATGCATCTTCCATTGCATTAGGAGTTGTGTTAGAACAACCAGGAGCTGGAGACATCAACCACCCATTAGTTTTTTCTAATAGAAAGCTATCAACAACTGAGATTAATTACACCACCACTAAGAGAGAAGGATTAGCCATGGTGTACGTGCTGCAGAAGTTTCACCACTACTTGTTGGGAGGAAACATTAAAATGTTTACTAATCACTCTGCACTGAAATACTTAGTCAACAATCCAATGTTGGGGGGAAGAATATGCAGATGGCTTCTTCTATTTCGGGAATATGATTTTGAGATCGTGGTTAAGCCAGGACGAATGAACAAAATCCCTGACCACTTGTCGAGGTTGGAACATGGAGAAGAGCCTACTAACTTGGAGGATACACTGTCGGATGCATCGTTGTTGGCCATTATAAAAATTGATGATCACTTCGCAGAGATAGTCCAGTTCCTGTCAACAAGAATGGAACCTAATGACTATACAATTATTCAGAAGTAACAGTTGGTAGTACACACTATAGATTTTTCACTTATATGTGGACAACTATACAATATGGGACCTGACGAGATATTGAGAAGGTGTGTTATGGAAGTAGAGATACCATTGATGCTCACAAAATCACATGAAGGCATCATAGGAGGACAATACGCAGGGAAAGAAACAACACAAAATATTCTTAGGGATGGCCTTTGGTGGTCTACTCTATACAGAGAGGCTAAGGATTATTACAGAGCTTGCGATGCATGTCAAAGAGTTGGGAAACCATCTATAAGAGATGAAATTCCTTTATCACCACAACTGACCCTACAAGCATTTGAGAAATGGGCCATTGACTTTGTGGGACCTGTAAACCCACCAGGGAAGTGCACAGAAGCTAGATACATAATCACTATGACTGAGTATTTGGCCAGATGGGGAGAAGGAAGAGAAGTTAAGGACTATAGTGTAACTAAAACTACGTGCTTCATATTTTATGATATCATAATTAGGTTTGGATGCCCGAATATCCTTATGAGCGATCAAGGCACACATTTCATCAATAATACCGTTGAAGCCTTGAATCAAGAATTTGAAGTTCACCATCTTAACAACACACCCTATCATCCACAAGCAAATGGGACAGTTGAAGCATTTAATAAAGTATTAGAGACAATGTTGACAAAGATATACAGTGTGAACAGGGATGACTAGGATTTGAGAGTACCAACAATATTATGGGCCTATAGAACTACTTGAAAGAAATTGACCATGTAGACCCCCTTCAAATTGGTCTATGGTATAGAAGTAGTTGTACCCATGGAATATTTGGTTCCTAGTATGAGAATTGAATCCTTTATAGATATAGATGACACTGGCGCTATGCAACAGAGGCTTGTGCAATTGGTCGAACTAGAAGAAGATGGATTTATTGTAGGATTTCACCAGCAGGTTCAGAAATAAAGAGAGAAGGGCTACCATGACAGACACATAAAAAATAATGCATTTAAGCAAGGTGATTTGGTATTGGCATATGACAATAAGTTCATGAAGAATCTAGGAAAGTTCAAAATGCATTGGCTCGGGCCATATGAGGTTGTCTATGTTACAGAAGGAGGAGTTGCACAGTTCAAGACTTTTAATGGAGAATGGAAGGAGGGATTAGTGAATGGGAGTCAGTTGAAATTATATTATGACAATCAGCTGCCTTGCAACTCCGAGTAAAATAAAAAGGAAAAGGGTATAGGTACCAGTTGTCGTTGAAACTAGGTACCAGACACAAAAAATATAGTCTGCACAAGGAAGGAAGGAAGGGAGGACTAGAGATGGAAGCACATGCTGCCCCATGTAGTCTGAATTCAAAGAAAAATAGAAGCACCATATCTAAAGTGCCTCGGGATGAGTCATAGGTGAGTGTTGGGGCCCTTGGTTATGGAGGTAAGCGAATATCAAGGAAGAAAAGGCGAAATGCGAACTACGCAGAAGACACAGTGACTGATACTAGGTCGAAGTGAGAAGAAGAGTAGAAAAGATGGAGCGAATTAAGAGAAATAAATCTGTTGGATGAGAATATCAAGCATGCCATATCAGCAAGGAAGACAGATAGTGGAAAACTCAACAAGCGAAAAAATCCACCATTGGATGCTTTGGAGCACCATCTGAGAAGGAAGGAAAGATAGGCTAGTGAAGCCCTAAAAGTGTGGGTCAAGTTGACCTATGGTTTTAGACACCTATGGTTTTGGTATCTAGGGTTTTGACACTTAGGTTCTAACCTAAGAGTGTCCAAGAACTATTTTAATGTATAAATAGAGGTCTAAAGGACCTGGGATGGGTTATTGTTGGTATTGTGAGTTCTAGTTTTCTTGTTGGCATGAGTGATTATTGTTGTGTGAGAGAGAAGTGATAAGGGTAGAGACTTCTGGTATTGTAAGATCTTCAGTTGGGTGTGAAGATCAACCCTGCAGCTGGGGGCATAGGGAGGGGAGAGATAGGGAGGAGAAGAAATAAGATATGCTAGCTAAGAGTGCAGACAAGAACTGTATGCTTCATCTTAACATATTATAAAGAACAGTGTTGTGGACATATCCCTAGAGAGAGGGTGAACCACGTATATTTTGTGTTGTGTGTGATTGATGCTCTGTTCTTTTCCATTTGATATACTACTATTTCATTACTATGTTAGATCTAATAGATAGTTGTGCGGAGTAGATCTGAGTTGATAAGTGATATATACATGTTGTATTGTTCTTGTATTGGATCCACTTGGTATTTCCTTTAGTTGTAGACATCTTTGTCCTGCAACCCCCTCATAGATACTTCGGGTGAGATTGCATCTTCCTCGCAGGTGTTGTTGAAAGGGCCAATAGTTAGGGCTTATTGGTGAGATCTTGGAGTTGAACCCTGGGTCTACCCCTATGCCAACAAATTGTTTGGCCACTCAAGCCTCTCATCATTGTAACAATACATTATTTAAAATGGGGGTTCGAAACCTAGGGTGTTACATCCCCTCCCCCTTATTTTAGCACTGTCCTCAGTTTATATACAAAATAGAGATCAAAATGTCAAATTTATTCAAAAAAAATTGGGTACTTTGCCTGCATGGCATATTCATGGTCCCAGGTAGCATATTCAGAACCATAGTAGGACCTCTGAACTTTAGGTTCTATAACTTAATTCTGGAGCATTTTGACTTTTTATCCAATACCCGCACTGGCTGAACCTGAAAGTCTCCCTCCATATCTACCTAAATCATATGCCAATTAATAACATGGTTAGGATCATGTACATATTTATTTAGTAAATATACATGAAATGCATTATGCACATTCATGGAAGTAGGAAATGCAAGCATGTATGTAACTGGTCCTATTTTGTCCAATATTTCAAATGGACCACAGAATCTAGTTGTCATCTTTGTACAACTACCCAATTTCAAAGAGATTTTCTTGGGATTCACTTTCAAAAGTACATGATCCCCTACTTTGAATTCTCTAGCTGTCATTTTCTTATCTGCATAAACTTTCTTTCTATCTTGAGCTGACTTTAAATTATTCTTGATCTTAACCACCTGGTCTTCCATGTCCTTGAGAAACTCTGGCTCAAGTACAACTCTATCTGTTGGTTTGTCCCAGTTCATTGGAGTATTGCATTTCCTACCATACAAGGATTTAAATGGGCTCATTCTCAATGAATCTTGATACCCATTGTTATATGAAAACTCAACCAAGTGTAAGTAGTCTTCCCACTTAGATGGCTTATCCATCACATAAATTCTCAGCATGTCTTCAATTATTTGATTGAGTCTCTCTGTTTTCCCATCTGTCTGGGGATGATATGTTGTGCTAAAGTTTATATTTGTGCCAAATCCTTTAAACAATCCCCTCCAGAAATTGGAGGTAAACATCATATCTCTGTCCAAGACAATTTTCCTAGGTATCCCATGCAAGCTAGCAATTTCCTTCATGAAAATTTCTACAATAGTAGTTGTTGTATGCATTTTCTACGCAGGAACGAAATGAGCAACCTTTGTTAATTTGTCAACCACCACCATGATTGAATCATGTTTCTTATTCATTCTGGGTAATCCTGTGATGAAATCCATGGTGATCAGTTCCAATTTCTTCTCTGGAATTGGAAATGGATACAACAAACCTACTGGGTTCCTATGATTATCCTTCACCCTCTGACATTCCATATATCGTTCGATGTAATCAACAACATCCTTCTTCATTCCCAGCCAAAAGAACTGACTTCTTACTACTGTAATTGTTTTCTAGTTATTGATATGTCCTGGATAAGGAACATCATGCATTTCCTTTAGTACCAAATTCCTTAGTTCTCCAGAACTAGGAACATAGGTTCCATTCTTATGCATGAGTAATCCATATTCATTTATCTCATACTCCTTTATTTTCTACTATACATTTCCTTGCTATACATTTTCCTTTACCTGTAGGTAATGCTAATCTGTAACAAGACCATCTAAAATTCTTCTCTTCAAGTTTGACTGATGCATACTAATAGAAGAAGCATGCATGAGATGCACTCTCCTACTAAGTGCATCGACAACTTTATTCTCCTTTCCCTTGATATGCTTGATGTCGAAGTCATATTCACTTAAAAATTCCAACCATCTTGTTTTCCTAGCATTAAGGTTGGTTGTTCAAAAAGATACTTCAGAACAATGTGGTCTGTCCTTAATTCGAATTTCTTCCCCATGAGATAATGCCTCCACATCCTCAAGGCTTGAACAATGGCAACAAGTTCCAAGTCGTGCATCACATAGTTCCTCTCATGTTCCTTAAGCTTTCTGGACTCATATCCAATGACATGTCCATTTTTCATGAGTAATCATCCAAGTCCTTCCTTACAAGTGTCTGTACATACCACAAAAGTTTCATTTGGGTAAAAAATCTTTAACACAGGCACACGAGCAAGTAATGCCTTCAACAAATTAAAATTCTTTTCACAATTGAGTGTCCATTCAAATTTAGTTCCCTTCTTTTGCAAAGAAGTGATGGGATGAGAAATATTAGAGAACCCTACTATGAACCTTTGGTAGTAGCCAACTAATCTCATAAAATATCTGATGTATGACACATTTATGGGTGTTGGCCATCCTCTAATGGCTTCGATCTTCTCTAGATCTACTGCTATTCCCTGCTCTGAAATAATGTGTCCCAAGTAATGGATATTCTTTTGATAAAAATAACACTTACTCAACTTTGCATATAGTTGATGTTCTCTCAGCACTTGCAATACCAATCTTAAGTGATGGTCATGCTCCTCTTTAGACTTAGAATAGATAAGTATGTCATCCAAGAATACTATGAAAAACTTGTCCAAATAGTTTTTGAATATGCCATTCACTAATCACATGAAGACAATTGGTGCAATGGTCAGTCCAAAAAACACCACTACAAATTCATAATGCCCATACCTATTCCTAAAGGTTGTCTTATGAATGTCTTCTTCCTTGATTCTTACCAGATGGTGTCCTTCCTGTTAGCGACCGAAATGCAACGGTATTTTTGAGAGCATTTTTCATCACTCTCTACTTGATTTATCATTTAATTAAGTCTTTTGGTTAGTTTCCTTAACCTTCTGATTCTTCATCAAGATCTTGTTGATCACTTTTTCCCAGAAATACTTTGGTTTTTCCCTCTTGAACTACAATACCAAAATGTAAATAAATTGGTAAGCCCAAATCTATGCTTTGTGGATTTTCAAATATATAAAATATACATTTTTTTTTTTTTTTTTAAATCTCATATTATGAAAAGAGATGGTGTGTGTTTAAGTGAGCCTAATATATCTTAAGTCAAGATTCGCAAGCAGGTTTTGTGCATATACCAAAGTCTACTTCTACATGTCATTCGAAAAACCAACATATTCAACACATAAACCAATACATGCCCAATGCAATCTTCCAGGTGCCAAATGATTGTGTAGGTGTTGAAGAAATAAATTTAACCACGATATATATGATGATGTTCCCAATTTCTCGCTCATTTCACCGTTTTCAGGCATGGATGTGCAGAAAGGGGTGCACTACAAATTCCACAGTGAGCTACCAAATCTCCTGGGAGCTGTGAATTCTACAGTGCACTACTAAATCTCTTGAGCGTTGTGAATTTCATAGTTCACTACCAAATCTTCTGAGTAGTGTAATGACATACGCCATGAATTCTACAGGACACTTCAGTATGGCTCTACTAAAATTTACATAGAGGATAAATTACATAGGCTCAACGTTATTCATTCTGCAGGCCTACTTTTGGAGGTTGTGCTACGAATGTGCTGAGTATTTTGTGGAGGCGCTACAAAATATTGCTATCCAGCGAGCTACCAAATGATGCTACCAACAGGTACCTAGAATCATGGAGCTTGATTTATCATTCTTGTTAGTGGTTGATGATGTGGATAAGAGTTAAGACCATAGGTGGTAGTTTTCTCTATATTTTTAGGCAGTAGCTATTCAAGCTTATTTGAGAAGCCAAAATCTTCTCACTTAAATTTATTTTCTATTGAACTAGTTTCTAGGAATATAGATCATAGTTTACATGAGTCATTATGTTAAATACTAGTTCCTAGGAAATAGTAATTCACTTTTTACAAGTGTCAAGTTGTTGCAACAACTTTCTATTTCTAGAAAGTAAGTTTATGACTCGAGTGTTTAGGATTGATGGAATCTCTCTCTATATATGCACATGTAAAAGACTGCATCATGGGGGGGTGTTGCACCTCTTTCGTCACCTTAGTGAGAAAAATAGAGGTGCTTGCAAGCTCAATTGGGTTTGCTGAGCAGGACAACTGCAAGGAAAAGGGTTAGAAAAAGAAATATAAAACAACAACTAAGAATTAAAATAAGAAATAAAACAACAACTAAATTTATAAGCATAGGGACATAGAGACAAAAAGAACAATGAGACCCATGTCACAAATGATAAGGTTGATATTAGTGAAAGAAAACATCGAGAAGCAAGGGGACTATGAGTCCCTTCTTCCTCCAAGGGAGGGCTCTTGGACCCCCACAAGTAAGCTCTTCTTACAACTTTGAAAATGAAAATGAAAATGGTGAAAGAATTCTTTGCTAATCCAATCAAGGGGTGAGATTGATTTCCCAATGCAATGATACAAGTATACTCTTGGTAAGGATAGAAGAGTCCTCAAGAGAATAATGGCAGCATAACTTTTCTTTGAATTCCTTGAAAAATGAAGTGTATCCATGACCTATTTATAACATTCTTTTGAGCTATTGTTCAACTAGTTTGTAGTGTGTAAAGAGGATAATTAGGGCATTTCTAGGTCTTTGACCAACCATCTAGTCGAATCCAGTCTAGATTTGAGTGTCAAATTAGCTTGGGAGTTGAACCAAAAGTGGGTGGGAGGCCGACCACTCTCATAAATGCGTTGTTTCTCAGGTGCGCAACTTTTTGCGATAATAGTTGTGCATCTTGTGCATGTGCGTGAGTATGGTGTTTCTGTTTCGCGCATGTGCGCACATGCCCAGTGTCTTCATAGCACCCTTCAATTTTTCACTATTTTGTATAGTTTTTGACCCTTTAGGAATGCTTTTGTGTTAATTCAGGTCTATGGATGACTTCATAATTGTTTCACGATGCTGAATTCTTGTAACCATTTGGGGAAAAAATTTCAATGATAATAGATGCCCCCTGATGGATGAGGTTAGGAGCATATGTATAGCCAAAATTCATCAATGTTTATTCTACTAAGAGTGTTGTTGTAAGAGAGATCAATAGTGGGATTGTATAGAGAAATATGTTGGAGGGAAAAAGGAACTGGTAGAACCCAACCTTCCATGAGGTGTGTAAAAAAGGAAACTGTGTACAAACGAGGTAGGCATGCCCCATGCTTATGTCATGTAACTCAAAAAAGAGGAATGAAGTGTTGGTGTAGACAACTACAGCGCCCTTGGGGGCGATCGTGATAAAGGTAGAAGACAATTCTACGGATGAACATACTCTGAATAGTAGGCAATGACAGTTGTAAGAAGTATCATGAATTATGTGGGCAGTGATATCTTAGCCAAGTTCAGAGGTCTTCGGAAAGTAAAAGAACTAACTACAATAGTCGCAAAGTAAGACCGACCATAACATGAGAAAGTGTTGACGTCGAATGTTATGGGGTTCAACGACAGCAGGGAGCAATTGTGTTTCTCCCTGTACCGTCTGAGATCTCTCATTGGATGGGTAATGAGAATCAAGATACTATCACCCTTGTGGAAAAATGTGCTGATGTCGACAAAAAAAGGGGGACGGGAATCCCAAAAGAAAATGGCTTCGTGAAATCTACTAGGTGAGGTTAGGAAGTGGAGGAGGTACATGGATGAAGTCAAGATGTAGGAAGAATCAAGAGTTCCCTTGGTTGGAGTATATTTGAGATAAAAGTGGCTGCAACTGTTCAACAAGGTCGAGTGTCAGGGGGACAACAAGACATGGGATAAGTTGCGCCAGAGGCGGGACAAGGTGAACAAACTCAGAGGGAAGAGCTAAGTTACCTGTGGGGTTCTCTAAAGATATGGACGATTTCATCAAGGGTGGATGATAAGCAGTGCCCCAACCAAGGGTGACATGGGTTGCGTTTGGCCAAAATAGGAAGAAGGTTGCCAAAGGTGACGACAAAAAGGTAATGTAACTGTTGGAAACAAAGGTGTTTGTACAATAAATAAAGAAAAATTTGGGATAAGTGTACAAATACAAAAATGGGTGCCCCAATGTGATATGGTTGGCCTGGGTAGGGCATAATGTTCTTGGAAAACTAATGGAGGGTGGGGGCCCCATGGGTGAGTTTCTGTATGAGGTAGGTGAAATGAAGGGAATTTTGTAGATGGGAAAACTGATTTTGGATGAAATGGAGGGTTCATGATACTGCGGAGGTGCAGTCCAAAAATAAAACCGTGAAGAGATAATCTAGGAGTCCATTAGGAAAGCTAGCAAAATGAGGAGAAGGAATATGTGGCTGATTCATGACATGATGTAAGACTATTGGGACTCCCATCCCTAAAGGGTTTTGAAAAATAGCATGAGTGTCAAAAGTGCAAAAGGGTGCTATGAATGGGACAACTCATGTGGGTAAGAGTGCTACCTGGTGACAGTACTGAAGATGAAAATGGAGGTGTTGGTACTGCAGAGCCAGAAAGGGGGATCCTAGAGGCAAATGTCAGAGGGTGTGACTGGAAATGTAAGTGAGATTCAGAGGGAATGACTACATGCCAGTGCTGAGTATATACCTGAAGGGGTTGTGTTGATGTATGATGACCAAGTAACTTCACACATGAAAACTAAATACCCGACGTGAATAATATATGAAGAGAATCGAATATATGAGCATGTATTTGATAATTTTGAATATGCACATGCGTACCTAAGAAAGGTATGAAAAATGGCGTTCTGGGGGCTCAGGATGAAAAGAGGCCCAGGGACTATCATGATGTAGATGAAGGGATGTCGATCCCATGGCTGAAGACAGATCAAGAAATGGACGCCCGGAGCTCCTGGAATGGTGAGTGGAAGTTTGGAAAAAAGGCCTATATATAGTTGTACGGCCCACATTGCCACCTCATTTGTACTTGCTGCTATAGTGACTGGATGAGAAGAATTCAGAGGAGATTTGGAGATTCTGGGAGGATGAGGTATCCGATCCAGGACCAACGAGCTTTAAGTTAGTGGTCTGATCATCCTGCATAGAACTAGGGTTTCATTTTTGGGGCAGGGGTTATACAAAGGGCTGTACAAAGAGTTTTTATGAGTGTGGGCCCCACGTGTGTGGGCGATCCAGCAGTAGACATGCACATGTGCATGCCTCCCCACCAGATAGATGCACATGGGGGTGCTGGTAAGAGGGTAAAGGGCGCACACTATATGCGCGCCCGTCGGCTGCACAACTGCGCATGTGTGCACAACTGTGCTTTGGATAGGCGCGCTTTAGAGTGCGCCTATAAATTGAGCAGGCGCACACCTATGCACACTGGAAGGATGGACATGAACACTTGAAAGCACACCTATGTAGTGAACAAGCATGCATAGGTGTGTGCCTGTGGAGTGAATAAGCACGCATGTGTGCGCGCCTATGGGTTAAACAGCCACGCCTTTGAGGCAAGGTTGACGGGTGTAAAACTTATCTTTTTTTATGTTGTTGATGGTCCATGTGGATGAATTAGGACTTTTTTATGTGGTTGTAGGTGAGATTTGTGCACAATGTCGATTGGTTGGCGAGAGCGGGATTGGTCCAAGCTACGAGACGTCGTGGCTATTGAGGAGCCAGGTGTACGTGCGACTTTGGCAGCCTGTGGGTTGCTGAATTTCTTTGAGTGTCCATTGATACGGGTGCAGGAGTATCTCCTACAGTTTATTATCTGGATGTGGAGTCTGAACCTGCATTGATTCATATTTCGGGGAGAGAAAATTTCCTTCACTACAATGGAGGATGTATATTTTTTGACTGGGCTCCCATTTCGTGGAACGCCCCTACCGGTGGAACCGGTGCTACCGAGGGATATGTCGCTAGTGACAGATGGTCGGAGATATTGTTCAGGGCCAAAATTTATGTCTGGCACTATCATGAGCATTAGGGTGATGTATGCCCTAGCGCATCGCTGTATAGCAGCAATGATTGTGAGATTTTATGGGTCACTGACAACGCAGCGGATTAGTGGTGGCTAGATGATGGTGATGGAGAGAGTGTTGGCTAGTGAGCACTTTGCTTGGGGGCTTACACTGCATTCCAGGATGGTATGGAAGTTGGACCATTGTCGGTCCATGGATACTGGAGAGTTTGCATTCAGGTCCATCCTTGTGGTCTGGTTTCTGGAGAGGGTGCCAATGTTGCGCCCTAGTATTTTATTGGGTGCGCCTGGGGTGAGAGAGCCATGACTGAGGCAGTGGTCAACTATTTTTCTTCACTATGATGGTGGCAAGGGTGGCCACTTCTTTACTACACTCACTCGCACAGTCCCGATGGAAGAGATAGAGGACCTGCTACCATCCATGCAGCCTCATGTAGTAGGGGCACCTCGAATGTGGGTCTGATTATTTAGGCGTTTAGCCCATGCTGTGGACTATTATAACAGGACCCATAGGCCCTGAACCTATTTAGACTTTTTACGTGCCACAAGCACTTACTTGTATATATTTTTTGAGGGCATAAGCCCTGTGACTCCTTATTAGTCCCATTTTTGAGGCGCTTGCATCCATCTATGTACTCTGGTTGTTTTATGATGTTATATATGGTTTTTTGATCTTTTCTTTCTTATGGATCACGTGTGCAAAAATGTATTTACATGCTTATGTCATCTTTCTTTCATATGTGTGCAAGATGCCAATCTAAAATTTGATTAGCTAGAGTATCTGTAATTTGGTTTAATCTCCTAGGAACATGAAAATATGTAATATAATCAAAGTTTCGTTCTAAGAGACGTACCCTAAGGAATCGTCGGTGTAAAATTGGATCATGAACCTGGTATAATCTTTTTAGCTATGACACAACCAGTTGAGCATTGACATAGACCCGAAGATGAAAGATACCTAATGACAAGGCATCACAAAGCAACTTAATAACTGCACTATACTCGGCGACATTATTTGTGGTGTCACCTAAGCATATACCTCCGGAAGATAACAACTGGCCCTGAGGTGTAAAGATTACCCAAGCTACAGAGGAAAGCCTCCACGTGTGTCGACTAGCACCATCTGCATACCCAAAGAACACCTCAGAATCACTTGACATCTGCCATATTGATGAAAGATAACATCAATGACACATCCATAACACTTTAAAGAAACTAAAAAGTAATAGTACAAAGACTATACATAGGTTACAAAAAGTTACCCACGGTGACCTATCTATGAGTAATACTTCCTGAGATAGAGACCATTTCTAGGCTTCACTAAAGCATTCCCTTCAAAATCAACCAAATGATAAGAACCATTTTTTAGTACATCTTTTATGATGAAGGGTTCGAACCACATGGGTTTAAACTTGCCTGCCCCCAAGGGGTCCTTATCTTGGTCATAGACCAAAACAAGGTCGTCTTTAGAGAAAATATGAGGATGAACATACCTATCATACTAACACTTGACCTTATGTTTGTGAGCTTCATTGGCCAGGGCCACGTCGCGACACTGCTCATTGAGCTGCTCAAGATGTACTAACCGTTCTTCAAGTGGAGAAGTGTCTGGCAATAATTGTACTACCAATTTTAGAGATGGGATCTGACATTCGATGGGCAAGACTGCCTCCATCCTGTAAACGAGTTTAAAAGGTGAGAAACTGGTTGCAGTCTTAACAAATGTTCGGTAAGCCCATAATGTCAAGTATAACATCAAATGACAATTTGACTTGGCTAAGTTAATAGTTCGTTGTAGAATAGTCTTAAGAGTTTTGTTTACAGCTTCCACCTGCCCATTGTCTTGGGGGTAGTAAGGTGATAAATTCTCTTGCCGTAACCCAAGCTTTGATGTTAATTCAGTCATCATTTGGTTCTAAAAGTGACTGCCATGGTTAGTGACAATCTCTCTCGGGATGCTGACCCTTAATATGATCTGGTTGAATAAGAAGAGAGCTGTAATCTCTCCATCATCTTTAAACATTGGCATAGCTTCGACCCACTTAGTGAAGTAGCCGACAACTATGATGATATAGCGGTGCCCCCTTCCTGGAGGGGGGTTGCAAGTAGTGTAATCAATCCCCCACTTAGTGAAGGGACCAAATGTGATGACAGGAAACACAGGAGTGGGATGTGCCCTCATCTTTCAAGAGAATATTTGGCACGGATGGCACTTCTTGACTGATTCGATACAATCTTTGATAAGTGTTGGCTAGAAGTAACCTACTCGTAGAATATTTTGGGATATTGCCAACCCAGAAAAATGACCACCACAAGATCTAGTATGGCAATCGTTGAGCATGATGATGGCCTCCTCATGTGTCAAACATCAACGTAAGACACAATCTACACCTATCTGATACAACGTATCATCGAGTATGAGATAATTCTTAGCCTGATGGCATATCCGCCGGTGCTCATCACGAGAAGCAGAGGTGGGGAACTTCAAAATCTGGAGATAGATAAGTATATCTCCATACCAGGGATCTAAATATGTAGTAAAAAACATATCTCCCTGGATAGGAGATTCCTCAGGCACAATGTCACCTGACTCAACCAGAAGTTTTGAAATAAGCTCTACGAAGACCAATGACTTTTTGGACTTTGCTGAAACGAAGTCTAAGTCAAATTCTTGGAGGATGACTATCCATCTACTAATTTTTCTGCCTATAACTCATCGTGTCAAAATGTATTGGAATGGATTCATGACAACAATGACGGTGGTCTTATGAAATAAAACATAGTGACAGAACCGTTGAACAGGATGAACTATTGCCAACGCAAGTTTTTCAATATGAGAATAATTGAGTTCTGGTCCTACGAGGTCTTGACTAAGGTAATAGATCACGTATTCTGAGAATGAATCATCCTCCTGAACTAAAACCATGCCAATGGTTGACTCTGTGGTAGCCAGATATAATAAGAAATATTTGTTATAGTTAGGTGGTCATAGTAGAGGTGCGGTTGTGAGGGCATGTTTTAAGGCGTTGAAAGAGTGTTGAGCGGCTTCGTCCCAGAAAAAAGGAACATATTTCTTTAGTAAACGCATAAAGCCCTTGGTGATTTTGTCATAGTTGGTGATGAAGCATCATAAGAAGTTCGCCTTACCTTGTAGACTCTGAAGTTGTAGGATTGTGCATGGGGGGGCCAACTAGATTATTGCCCCCACCTTAAGAGGATCGACCATGATCCCTGTTGTTGATACGATGAAACCTAGTAAACGTCTTGACGTTATGCAGAAGTTGCACTTGTTTGGATTCAATCGAATCCTAAAGTAGCGACAGCGTTCAAATATTTGTCTAAGGTGTATGGGATTATCCATTCTCTTGTGAGAGTGTGATGCTAAATCATCTAGGTAGGCCTCGACTATACGCTTGAGGTCATGAAAATAAAAAGACATGGCCTGCTAGAATGTGGCTCCAGCATTTTTAAGGACAAAAGGCATCTTATGATATGCGAATATACCCCATGGAAAAATGAATTCCATTTTATGTTGGTCTTCGTGTTTGATTTAGATTTGATTATATCCAGAAAAACCATCCATGAAAGAAAAATATTCACAACCAACACATTCATCAATGATCCGGTCAATGAATGGTGTTGGAAAATTATCTTTGGGACATGCCTTGTTTAAATCACAAAAATCGGTACATACATGAATCGTGCCTTATTTTTTATTGACCGACACAAGATTTGACACCCATTGAGTCAAATGGATAGGATAAATAAAACCTACCTTTAGCAATTTCTCAACCTCAATCTTGATGGCTGCTGCTTTCTTGGGATTAACTGAATGAAGTTTTTGTCGAATAGGCTTGGCATCAGGATACGTTGTGATTTCATGTTCAAATATTTTTGGATCGATACCTGGCATTTTCTCATAATACCAGGCAAAGATGTCACAAAATTCTTTGAAAAGATCCGTGTAAATTTGAATCTCTTCGGGAGAGAAATCCACTCCGACGAAGACATTCTCCATGACGCCAGGGTTTTGGGAGATGTTGATTGGTATAGTTTCTGTGATAGTCTCCATATTTCCCTCAGCATAAATTTCATGTGTAGCTAAGAGATTAATAGGACACGGTTGATCTCCCATCATGGTAACGGTGAATTCTCCTGCTTCAATTCAGCTTAACTCTGGTAGAAAATATGATCTATGATGAAGATCTTCCCAAGGTTTGTCTAGACTATTCATTGCTTCGATTACTGCTTCATCAGAAGGAAAGACTAAGTCTAACGAATCGACATTAGCGAGAGAACCCTGAGCCCAAATAGGCTCTAGAAGTGGATCTAACTCTTGTGCAGGAGTCGGATCAAGGTTAGCTGAAGCTTGCTAGACTAAAGAGTAGGCTACCTTAGTGGTAGACAAGGGCATGGACATGCCTGGGTTCCTTGTCTCATCCATCATGGCTAATGGAGAAGGAAGAATCCAAGGATCCTCAAAGTAAGTCGTGAAGAATGACAAAACTTGAAAAATATCAACCTTATGGTGATTAGATATAGATTTGATATCATCGTGAGGAGGTGGGTAATTGAAGGTACCCATCAAGCATGGGAACAAATCAACTCCTACGTTAACGACACCTGGTTGAGGATTATCAATCATTGGGACTGTGGATGCCCCCAAAGCTGGGTCAGGTCTGGAGAAAGACAATTGATCGATGGTCACTATCCGGCCCTCGTGTGGAAACAACAAGACTTGGAAAACTGTAGCAACCACAACTTGCATAGCATAAGTCCAACTCCATCCTAACAAGAGGTTATAGTCAAGGGGAGCATCGACTACCTCTACTTTGACACACATTGTTTTCCCTCCTAACTACACAGGGAAAGAAGGAACGATGCCATGTGGTCGGAATGAATGACCATCGAAAGCAGTGAGGAGAGTAGGTGATGGAGACAAAACGGTCTGGCCAATGGCCTTCCAACATGCTAACGACATGACACATGTCGAGGCGCCCTCGTCGACCACCGTGCGGAAGATATTCCGAGTAAATTTTTTTGTGGGATGAGCCACTACTATCTGAAATGCTACATGGTAAGTTAGATGAGGTTTTAAGTCGGTTGTATCTAACATGATGGTACCTATATTACAAGTCTCAGTAGATCCCAAAGTAGTTAACAAGGATTTCCTCTGAGAAGGGTAGCTTTGGAGGACCTCCAAAGCAGACATCACACAAGGGGTTTTTGATAAATCTTCCACCATAGAGTAATTTTGGGCGGCCCTTGCACTTGGGTTGTGAGAAGATTTTTTAAATGCACCCTTTGGAATGCATGTCATTGTTTCACCCAACGTCTTCTCAATCGGTAGAGGAAGAGATGGGAGATTAGCTTCTTTAACCTTCTCAAAAGCGCTTGGTTTACTATAATCTTGTGCTCTAGTTGATATGAAAGCATCACCCCTAACCATATATACGTTCATGGATGAGGGATTGTTTGGAGGTGAGTAGGTTTCTTGGCTTCCCCCTTCTGTGCTTGTAGAGGCTTGAGTTATATTTTTCCCATGTTGAAAGGTATTAGTTAACACTGCTTGGTGTTGCTGTGTGACAAACTTTTGGGCCTCTGCAAGTTGAGGACAAAGATGGGTCAGGTGGTCTTCCATGCACAAGTTGCATGGATACCTCGCCTTATTTTTTTTTGTGTTGTCCCCGCCAACATTATCAGTGGGTTTTTTATCCCCCTTACCCTTCTTTCATTGTTTTTTCTTCCCTTTAGGCTGTTGGGTGGCCTTTGGGTTAGTCAACTGCACGATGTTGGGTAGAGGGAGCAGCCAAAGTAGTAGTTTGGTTGTCCGTTGTGTGTTTTATGGATAACTGTTTCAACTAATTTGTCAATTGCTCGATAGGCTTGGTTTGTGCTGAACCAACAATACCATCAGCATGTGGTCCAACTCTCTGTCTAGTTTTATCCAGTATCGAATGTGGCACATCTGGAAAGATGTTGTATAATAAACCAGACTGAGAATAGATGAGCTCAAACTGTTGAGCCCTTATGATGGCATCTTCTTTGGAGAAAACTCTTGATGTCACGATGTCTTTGGATAACTGTGGGACCAAAGACTTAAAGAACCACTCAAGCAAGAATGTTGGTGGGACTGGTACCTTGATTAAACTCGTCTGGTGTCTCCACTCTCGAATATGATCAGAGATATGGTCCACTGTTGTCTGTTCAAAATTGGTGAGAATCTATGTGCTAGTGTCATATCTCACAAGTAACTAGAAATGGTTAAGGAAGGCCATCACCAGTTTGCCAAAAGAAGAGTATCTTGAGCGATTGAGCTTGATGTACCATTTCGTGGAACTCCCAATGAGATTATGTTGAAACAATCAAAACTGTACATAGTCATATTTCAATGAGTTAGATGAGCACCAAAGATGAAATGTAGTCACATGATCACATGGATCTTCATTAGGATTGGCCTCAAACTTTGGAATGTCCGAAGGAAACTTCATCAACATCGAAGGCCAACATGGATCGTGACAAATGAGGTCATTCAACAACCTTGTCAAATCTGACAAGTGTAAAGTCGCCAGGAATGGTATTTTGGGTTGTTGCAGATAACTTGGGAAAAAGGGTCATGGAGTTTGACTGGCACTAGGTTGCTAGGAAAAGTTTGGTTGCTGGATCAGATTCTAGTAGAAACCATGGCCCTGACCAGTGTAAGGATTTTGCATCTGCGGAGACAACATCGACTGATTTCCCATAAAGGACATAGAGTGTTGGGCATACATTGTATTTGAAGGACTTTGGGAAGGATTACCCCATACCAGTCCCATGGGGATAGGCATATTAGTATGTTCAGGGTTCCATTGATTGTGGAAAGAATTACCCCAGAACGACATTCCGGAGGAGGGAATGGATCCTTGCCCCAAATTTCAAGGTCCTGCTATGCATGCCCCCTGTGTAGGAATAGTACCCTGTGTAGGAATAGATTGTCCAAAAATGGGGTTGCCCCCAGTCGGGAAAGAGGATGACAAGAATGTTTTGTTACCAAATGTTTTGTTCCAAGAAAATGATGTCGAACCTACCAGCATACTATGCGAAGGCGGTCCCTGACTCCCCACTCCAAATAAACTATTGTGTGTAGGTTGACCGGTGGATTGTTGATGTGAACCACTAAGTGAAGGGGACGAAGGAGGGATATGACCTCCTGCGTAAGGAAAAGTGTTAAAAGTGACAGGAGTTCCCCCAAAGTGACCTTGCAGAGGAGCACTAGAGCTCCCTACCCCTAGACCCAAAGTCTGTAAAGTGGAGTAGGTTAGTTTAGGACTTGTACCTGAACTAAGCATATTGTATGAGAATGGAGTTCCTATCGCACTAGGTGTGAAGGGGGTTGTGGCCGCCACCATAGATGGGTTTGGTCCACTGTGCGACGTAGTGTTGACGGGCGAAAATGACCGTCCGACAATTAAGAGAGTGGAACCGGTCCGGGGTTGTCTAATAACCCAAGCCGTTTGGAATGGACCACTCTGACGGGTTTAACGGCTCCGTTGGCCGCCCTAAGGTTTCCTAAGGAAGCCGACGAGGAGAGCTGATCTAAGTTGAGTGATCTAACTAAACTAAATAAGCAAAACTAACTACAATAAACAAACTTAAAAGAAACTTAAATGAAATACAACTGATGAGACAAGCTAGATAAAATATACTAATCTAACAATAAACTATTCGATAA
>ML825236.1:101540-119914 GCA_009831015.1 Picea engelmannii | reverse complement strand
TAATGCTCAGGCAAGTCATAAGATGTGAATCCAAAGGCTAAATGTCTTCAATAAGACCGAGTTATGCAATCCATCGAAGTATGAAAAACCGATCACGGGATATTGCCGATCATGTAAAGACCAATAAAAAGATAGGCGCAACAAGCATGATGACACAAAAGATATCGACAGTTCAAATAATGATTCAAAATGTGATCTCGAAAGGAGAAATTTTCATGCTTACAGTTGTGAAGACTTAGCGAAGACGAACGTGCGAAAAGGCGCAAAGAATAAATTCGTCGTTCATATGAAAATTGCGACTAAAAATCAATGTTTGTGAAACATTGGTGTAGGCAGCTGATGAGGTAATGAAAAATGTGAATTGGCTACCAACACGTAGTTGCAGCCAAGACCATGGTGGCTCATACCGAAAATGGTAGGTTAGGAGATGACTCTCCTGTGGTGACAATCATGATGGGAATTGAAAAATTCCCAGAAGAAGTAACAACAATTGTTTCTATTGCTACATGAGGCACTATATGGCGTTCATGAAATTGGATTGGTACAATAAACGGTGTCAAGATATCATTGGTTGGGGTTTCAACCGAGCCAAGAGCGATTGCTTCAAGTTTCAAAATGGTCGATTCCTCTGGGGGTTGTTTGGGCACAATGGTTTGTAACACGGTCACCTCAAAAGACCCTTGTTGGTCTAGCTTCCGCCTTAATGGTGGCGGGGGTGGCTTCAGTCTAACCAGTGGTAGGCCAGGAAGCCTTGATGACCGGTGGAGCTCAAGATCCTCCACTGTGTGAGAAGATCCAAGACACTCTAAGGTATTCTAAATTTTCAAAAGTAACACACACTAAAATAAGCCCCTAAGAGATAAGACAAGTGATCACTAAATTATTTGGAAGAACAATTACAACAACCAACACTAGAGTAACTTACCGGTGCAAGTGAAACTCGAACACGGAAGCACCCTCCGGGTATACTCTACAAAGAATGGCCTGATGTCTTTCCTAGGTACCATGGTATACCCCCGCAGTCACTTGTGTATGTCCCTAAAAATATTGGCGACTAGGTTGCCAACACGTGAATAGTCACCAGGTGGGTAGAGTCGAAAGTCGGGTAGACCACAATGAGCAGGGTATCGAGCCTGAAACCTGTCAAGGGTATTGAGAGAAAATGGTCTGGAAGAAAACTGAGGACCTTGAACAGATTCAAGACCCACAAATCCCCATGGCAAATGCAAATGACAGAATCCCAAAACAAGCCCTCTATATGTGTTCTCCACTACGATTGGTCCAGCTTTGGAGGGGTTATCTCCGCTACCTTCCCACATGCGACCTTGTGTTAATCCCCTGTATTAGAGGGGGGTCCCAGATAACTTCCACGAAACTGGACTTAGACATTCCCTATTTCATACTCCAATGTTTAGTTTTCAATGGCCTTGAAGAGTTTCCTCTCCAACCTAATCCAAGGCCCTTGTCCTGAACTAGTTTGTGAACCCTACAAAAAAAAAAGTCTAGTAGATTTTAAAATTAGCATTGCTTTTATGGATTTGTCTTATGTCAAGGGGTATGAAGGTGAAACTGATGATGTGTAAAATATTAAAGAAAAAAATGTATAAAAAAGTTGGAAACAAAACTTTTACTGAAAGCAAAATTTCAACAACTTTTCACAAAGAAAGATTTTTTATTTTTCTAAGATTTTGGACAGCAAACTCAACAGAATTTCACTCGACTACGAGCTACTTATGATCTAAGTGAACTGAAAAAAATTATGAAACAAAATACTTCTCCCTAGCTAATGATGCAGAAACACACTCTTCAACCAAAGAAGAAAACATAAAGAGATTTTTTTTTATTTAAGTGCTAGTAAAGAAAGAAAGGGAAAATACCGACAAGAAAAAAACCAAGAAAAACAGTTCTAGATTAAAGAACAGATCACAAAGAATCAGATTAAAGAATCAAACAATGGAAATTGTAAAAACAATGACTCTCACACTTGTCTAAAAACCATAAGAAAACAAAATTTTTATTTTTTATTTTTCTAACAACGTTTTAAATGAGAAAAAGCAAGCTAAGGCTAAAAATAATCCTAAGCTATTGACTGTTCAATCATAGATTCAAACACCTAAGAGGAATACTTATTATCAAAGGAGGGGATGACATCCCCACCCTGAACAAAAAGTAGCCTGTACAAGCACGTGACTGTCACTCAAAAAGAACGCGTGCGAACGCATGCTGAACAACAACAGAGGGCGTTCACACGTGGGATGACCTTGTACAGGCCGCGTGTATATCTAAAATCTATGGAAAAATATGAAAATAGACAGACCAGACCAGGAAGAGACCTCTGGTATTGATAACCAGGATCCCTTGAAGGCTTGGATACTCTTTCTAACAGAAAAACAAATAATGCAAGGAAAAATAATAAGGCAAAAAAACAATATGAGATAGGACTGTTAGCAAACAAGACTAAGACAGAATTCCAGAAAACCCTCTGAGAATGTAACTCTGACAGGGAAGAGGAGGACTGCCTCTGAGGTTCTATGAACTCCTACATGCTACTTCTATCTCCACAGCTAGCGTTCACACATGCGCTGTAAGAGGATAATTTTATCGGACTAATCAGTAGGTGCGGACACTAACAGATCTCCCTAGATTCACCTGGATCTAGAACAAAATAGGACAGGACATGACTATTTCCTTATGTTATGACCATTGAATTAGTTAGTAGGGAGGAATAAGTGACATACCTTTATATTTCTTCCTAGGGTCTCTGTTTCTCCCGCTTCACTCTAGTGCTCTCATGAGGCCAAGATGAAGACAACACAAACCAACCAAAGTGAAGATAGAAAAATATATTCAATCGTCAACTTATGTGTATGATCAAGGAATTACATAATAAAGTAAGAATGACTTTATGGGAAAAGGACATGTTGTTTTATCATATTAATCAAAAGTAGAAGATACAACCTGATTGCCTTGTTGCCGCAAGCTTCCTTTTGGTGGCTCTTGGTTCCAACACACACACTTTCTCAATCCTTGTATGAAGAAGATTCAATTCCTCTTGATAGACTTGCTAGAGTCTCCAAGCTCCTGTTCAAGCTAGGTCCTTCACACAATTCCTTCACCAATTCTCCAATTAATCTTGATTAACCTTTTCCATGAGAATCCCATCAATATATAGGAGAGTATGAGATGGTTACTTGGATAAGAATGATCCTACAATATCAGGGAAACCAATAAAAAGATAACCATTCGAATGCCAACCCATTCTCTAGAAGATTCCCTTCTAGAACCATCGTGACTTCATCTTTTTCCAAGCTTGAGAACAAGTTTTCACCCTAGCTATGTAGCACAGTGTGAGAAGTTCGCACCCTAGCTAAAGGTAGCCTACGAGAATGGGTCATTCTTGCACCCTAGGATATAAGCAACCTATGAACTCTCTTCAAAAATATGTTTTCTGGGAAGAGATGAATGTCACTTTTCTCCGGAGAAAGTTCTTATTAAGATCCTGAGTACACCATCATCAATACAACATCAATATGAACCAAATCATGGGTAACAAAATGCCCCCCAAAGTATGAGGCCAGAATCAGTGACAACTGAAATACTTTGTAAACTGCGTGTGTGTGTCGGAAACCAGGAGCGTACCTAATCGGAAACCTGCAAACAACCAAGAATCTGCAGAATATCATATTAATTATGAGGTAGGCATTCCCATACTCAGATGATATATGGATGACATTACAAGCATAGTTCATGGCCACCAATAATACACTGTGGATCCATGCCGTCAAAATATAGCATAGCCACCAGGAATACACTGTGGATCTATGCGAGAAAATTCAAATTGAGATGACATAGACATGAGACATACAAAGTGGATCTATGTGTCACAGATTATACATATTCCATCACAACCTAGACAAAGAGATGATATCCAGGGTCTTCAATCCCATCACCTAAAAGTATGAATCTAACCATGTGATTACATGTGTTGAAGTCGAACATGGTAGAAACCACTTGATTACCGGTCATTGATGAAACCGTTAACAAGTGCAAGGGAAATCACCATTAATGTCAATAAATCCCAAGGCACACTAGTACAATCCATTGAATGTGAATGAATGAGTTGAGGTCGAACATCTGACATAATCTTTTGATCAGGGGTCAATGATGTAAAACCACTGTCAAAAGCGAGGAAACCTGCCATTGAGGTATGCAAGTTCCAAGGTACCAAAGAATTTCTAAGTCTTGTTTTCAGATAATGAGCTGAAGTCAACAGAACAAAACTCATCACAGGAGGGCCTTGATGTATCCCCCATCAATGACACAAAATGAGTAACAGATTTTGAAGGTGAAACAAAGTATGATGTAACTTGGACTGAACATAGGGAAGGCCAACACGGAGAGCATATACAACTACAGATGGCCAACTCAATAGAGGTTTTAGATGAACTTCTCATGAACATATGAATGACATGACCAATGATTTGGAAGCATTGACTCAGAGACGACACAGGGTGTGACCTTGTAGCAAATCGAATGAGAGACAAATGGATTTCCCAAGCCAGCTTCAAATAATGAATAGGAGGGTGTCATGTTCAAGAGAGACACTTACTACCAATTAATATGAATACGAGAACACATCCCTTTCCAAAATTTTCCCCCACCATTTCTGGTGAGTACCTCTTTATTTTTACGCAAGCTTGAGGAGGATAACATATGCTTGTTGATATAAGCTCATCCTTAAGATAATTCCTTCAGAGTATGTTTAATGAACTCTAGGAAGGAGTGGTTCATTCCCATTACAGGTCTATCGATGTTTGTTTAACGAGTCCAAAGATAGAAAACTCGAAGGTTTTTCATGATTATAGAGTTTGGAAAAACACTTAAAAGAGAACTCTCTTAATTCCTTTTTTGTAAAATAATTTGATGAGACCAAAAAAGAGATAAATTATCGCCCAACAAACACTTTCTTCAAATACTTTAACAAGCGTGAAAATAGCAAGGTTTCTCAGCAATCTTTTCATGTTTAGAGAGTCTGAAAAAAGATTAAAGAGGACTCCAAGGGGGTTCCTTTTTCGTATAACCTTGTTGAGCCCAAAAAAGTGATAAAAGTGTGCTTGATTGCGTTCTCATGTATTTTCGAGCGTGAGAACGGAAAAAGACCAAGCTCGAGGTTTTGTACAAAAACAATAAAAAACAATCAAAACATACGATGAAGAAAAAAAATATCCGCATCCCCATGCATGAACATCGAAGTCGTTAAGCCTGCAAAAGTCATACTCAAAAGGGCATTAGGCATTAGGGTTTAATAAATAAACAATTATAAAATCCAATAACAAATGGTAAAATTAAATATAAAGGGGTAAAAGTTCTTTTTACCATAACCATTTTAACTTTACCAATATTTGAGCCCAAAACCCCTCTTTTTCCCTTCAACTTTGGCGTTTGATTGCGGGAGTTATGAGCATCCATTTGATGAACCATCTCTGACAGTGAGGTAAGATCTTTTTCCTCTACCTTTTCATGGTTTGATTTTTCATTTTCATTGGCAAAAAACACAGTTTTGAGTTTGTTTTGGGGGTTAAAGTTCCATTCAACCATTCTCGCAGGTGTTATCGGACTAATCGATAGATGCAGACACTAACTGATCTCCCTAGATCCACCTAGATCTAGAACAAAACACACCAGAACATGACTCTTTCATTAAGTTTTAGATATTGAATTTACTAACTAAAGAGGGATGAGTGACATACCGTTTAAATGTCGCTTCCTCTCGCCATCGCCATCCTAGCTCCGTTCCAACGCTCATACAATGATGAACCTGCAAAAGAACACAACCAACCAAAGTGATAGTAATAGCATAAAATGAATATAAACCTATGTATGTGATCAAGGAATCATACAATAAAACACAACAAGCTTTATAGGAAAGAATCATATTACTGTATCATATTAAATGTGAAAGAGAGATTACAACCATGGTCTTGATGTCGTAAGGTCCCTTCCAACTTTTCTTTGTTCCCCACACACTTTCACTCCAAGAATTCTGAGAGCATAGATCTTATAGTAATCACAATCTATCTTGATAAAGGACAAACTCAAAACCACTCTAACCAAGCTAATAATTCCAAGCCAAATCCAAAAAGCTCCAAAGCTAAAGCTAACTTTCTCCATGAGAGCTCCTCTCCTATTAAAAGTTTAAGAGGATAAGGTGAGGAGGTTAGGATGATCCCACTAAATCATGAAAGTGATTAATATCTAAACCATTCATATGCCACCTCACCATGGAAGTTTCTCCTTCTAGAAGATTCGAGAAAATGCTCATTTTTCCCACGTGTAAGCATTCTCACACCCTGCCTATAGTGCAACCTGTGAACCTCTCGCAACCCAACTATGGTGCAACCTACAAGAATCAGACATTCTTGCACTCTGCCTATATAGAAACCTACGAACTTCCTTTTTTATAGGATTTTTCCAAAGGAAAATGCAACTTCTTTTCTCAGGAAAAGTTCTTGTCCCTTCTCTGTTTAGGAACTTAGGCCACAGATCCCTCTAAAGGCTACAGATAGGTTTACATCAGTAACATTCATAGGGATGACAAAAATAATGTGTAATAGCAAGCCAGCCACATGGGACCTGCAAGAATGCCTCATTCTCGCAGGTGACCCCAAAGGCACCTGTGAGAACCTCGCACTGTGCCTAAAGGGCACCTGCGAGAACTGCAAAGTGGATTTTTTTTTTTAAAGTTTTGCTCAATGAAAAGATACCAAGTGTTGAATAGAGTTATTAAATTTCTTCTTATGCTTCTTATGCAGGTATTTTTCCATCACCATGGTTCTAGAATGGCGTGAAAGAGAGCACAAAGAAGATGATGCCATTGCTGGAAATCATTCGGCCACCGTTGCTGCTTTACGAGACTGTGGTCTTCTGAAATTCTTTCGTATCCCGACCATGAGGGCCCAAGTCAGGTTATTGGAGTACCTTCTGCATATGTGGGATCCCAACCAACAAGTATTCCATGTAGGGTTCTGTTATCACTCCAAGAAACCCTTTGTGGTTGCAGACCAAAGGTGCTTGGTAACTTAAGAAATGAATGTTTTTGTATTTTGTGAATGTGGATCAATGGGACAACTCAATATAKCTTATGGCATTCAAACATGAAAATGATAAACAAATAGACAGTGCTCTCAAATATTGATTAATTAGCAGATAGCTTTAAAGTGGGTGAAGAACAGATTGTAACTAAACCAGTACAATGTAGGGTCTAAGAGACAATCAAGAGACTTATTATCAGGCTATGAGCTAAACAACGGGATAACAACCATTCAAAGCTTGAAAACACAGATAATAGTGAAGAAGAAATATGGAAAGATGACAATCAAAATTGAAAGAAACCTGGGATCTGTATTAACATAAAAAATTTGAGTACAATAGCCAATTTCTCTATCCAAAATCGAACCCTTGTTTGATATCAAAACAGGCATTTATAGCCCTTACAAGAAGTTACATAGATCCTAAAAACATGGATCTGTTATTAAATAAAAACAGTTCTATTGTATCTAAACTACTTTGAAAATAAAGTCTTCAATCGACTAAACTGAGTGTTCGATCTATCTTCAGTCTACAAAAATTGCGATTTGCTTCCTCCAGTTTTCAGTATCTGCGATGTGGTGAAGTAGCATGACACCTGTACATGACCGTTCCATTTTCCAATATTTTATGGCTGAGTTTTAGGATATGGTTTTGAATGAGTAACCAAAATCCCTCGAATCCCTGAGGTTGAACTCCTTGCATACCACTTAATGATCCACTGATACGTTGGCATATCTTCAAAATATGTTTGAAATAAATTGTTGCGTTCTCAGCCTCAAAATTTGCTTGCCCAGCTTTCAACAGCGCAACCGTTTGAAATTTTTACGGGTTAGCTGTTGAAAGATGTCGCTTTCAATAGCTAACGGGTAATGAAATAGTCGCCTGGCGCTGTTGAAAGTCTCAATAGTGCACAAAAAGCGTTTTCACCTTCTAAATTGATTTTAAACCAAAATCAATGGGCATCTGACTTCTCACCTTGCATGTTGATGATCACCTGAGCAAGAACCTTCATGTATGAATGAGACTTTCGTTTTAGCTTTTGTTTCAACCCTCTAATCTGCTTCTTGAGGCACTTGGTAAGTCACCGCAGACTGCTGCAATCTTTGGCGAGTTTATCCTTCCTTTTCTTCTCTCTGACAGTCTCCTTGGCCAATTTTTCAAATGCCGCTTTTGTCTTGGCAAAGTTGTCAGATAATTTCTTATATCTATCCTTTATCACCTACTCCAAGACCTCCTGCTGGTCAATTACCTCCTTGAGGTGTTTGATTCTCTAATATTTATTTTTTCTAGGGTTTTTTGATGATTCTCCCTGCTCTGTATGATTTAATGTCTCATAGTTCTGAGCACATTCTCTTGATTGCTCAGAAATATTGATGTTAGGGCACTGGTCTTTCTACTCAGATTTTGAATCTGAGTATGGCACATTTAGGATATTCTTCCCTGTACTTTGCTGTGTAGGATGTCCTGAATTCTGCTGTATAGTCTGCTCTGTAGTCTGCTCGAAATTCAATTTCCTCTTCAAACTGTGAGGCTTCAATCTAGATACCCTATCCTCTGAAGGTCCTGACAAGGCCCTTCTTCTTCTTGATCTGTTCTGAGGAGAGGATTGCTTTCTTGCACCTGCCATCTGTTCATTTGTGGTTTGGTTCTAGGTTTCAAAACCTTCCCAGAACAGGAAGTGCTCCCAGCTCCTTCCCTGTTGTTTCAATTCTTGCAGAAGGATCAATTTAATGAGGCCTAGGTGACATAGAGTAGCTTTCATGCTCAAAGGCTGAGCTCTAATTCTCTTGCAGACCTTAGACAAACTGTGATATAAGAAGTAAGGCAAATTGATGGGGGCTTGCCTGTAAAATGATCCATGAGTTTAAAGTGGTACATCATCAATTTATCGTATCTTCCTTCTGAGGTAATGTACAGTTGAATGCCTTTGAATAAATCTTGCCACTCTTCATCCAGATATGAAATGAGCATACCTTTTTTCCACGCTTTGTGCTTGTACCCATCCTTCAAATAGACCCTGAAATCTAGATTCTTAGGAGTAGTGGTTTTGAACCATTTTTTACCAGTTCTGGGCAATCCTGTAGCTGTGGCAATGACAACCTCATCCACCTTGATTTCCACAGAGCCAACGCGAGCTTTGTTTCCATCAAACGTCTTGGCGAAGGCTTCAACTGTGGCCTGGTGAGACCCAACCTATAACCTTTCAGCGAATTCCATGCACCCCGTATTTGAAAAGTGCTTCCGGACCTCGGGATGTGATTCCAAAAAGGATCAATTATCCAATTCTCGTTTGAGTAAAACGCCACTGCGTTTTCTCGTCATTCTGGAGCTCAAACACTTGACAAATGTAAACCTTGTAACCGCCTAGTCAAGCCGAGGTTCTGCACTGTTGAAAGCAGTCTGGGCTTTGTCTCTGTTTTGAATTAAATGAAAACTTTGACAGTGTTTTGTAAACGGTTTGTGATGCGAGACCTCTGTTTGATTTGATGGTGTCAGGTCGGTGGTACCTCCTTTGTACCCGCATCTCCAAACACAAACTTTCCATTTCGAATCTGATGAACGTTGAGCGTTGTTCCTGGAACGAATTGGAATTCCAGTCACATCTGACATGCATGATTTAGTTTCCATGATTGCCCACTCCTATCATCGCATGCCTTGGATTTTCTCTGACGTGGGGATGATCACATCATCATTGTTTTCATACATGGATATCATGCACGTGATTCCCGCTTCATGCAGCAGCGACCCATGGAGAACGCCTCTGTCAAACGCTCGCTTGCCACTTTCACTAGCGCGTGACTCTGCGAAGAAAACCCCGTTAGCTGCTGAAAGTATGCACTTTCAACAGTGCACCGCTTTGTAGAAGACCCTCCTTAACTGTTGAAATCATGTACCTTCCACATCGTGCCACCCGAGAACTGATTTTCAAAACCCTTTTTAGATTCACCACTTTCAACAGCACGTCAACTGATGAAACGAGCTCCTTAGCTGTTGAAAGTGGGCACTTTCCACAACGCACAATGAATCTTTGAAAACACGTTAGCTGTGGAAAGTAAAAAATGAAAATTTTGAAAGAGAAGACTTTATAGGTCAATTATTTTCTAAGACACACCAAAACCAAAAATTTTCTCAGCTGTAAAAACTCAAAAAATGACTCGAAGATACTACCTAAAGCTATGATATCCACCACAAAACTCAACCAAAAGGACGGTTTCATTTTGGGAGTTAACATTTGGCTCCAACTGGGATGGGCATCTCCCTGCGAGGTGACCAAGAACCTAGCTAGACTCAGTAGCCTTATTGCAATCTGAAAAATAGTTTCTAGTACCATTGGGCATGGGGTTATTTGAATGAAAAAAGTAAAGAAAACATAACTGAAAAAGAAATATGTACAAAAAGAACCTGGCTTCACAAGAAGCCTTATGAGAAATAGATCTTTAGGAAGTGCCCGTTGAAAGGGCCCCCTGAAACTGGCTCGCCTGAAACAGTTTGAAGAACGAATGTGTTGTTCTGTTGCACCTCTGTTATGACAAAAGGACCTGTCCAAAGAGCCTCAAATTTTCCATGCTTCCCTTTCTCCTGTCTTGCTGCATCCCACTTTAAGACCATATCCCCTATTTTGAAAACATCTGATTTGACTTTCTTGTTGAAATTTCGCTTGATCATTTCCTGATGCAATTCATCTTTTTCTAAGAGCTTCTCTCTCTCTCTTGTTGCAGTTGTACCAACTCATGAATCCTCCTAGTCAGATCACTTGGTTCCTCATCACTTTCCTGTAAGAATTTTGCAACTGGTAATGCAAGCGGAACAGGAAATATGGCCTCAGTACCATATACCATCTTGAAAGGAGATGTACCAATTGATTTTTTGCATGTTACCCTATCAGCCCACAATGCAAAATTTAATTTGGAATCCCAACCTATGGCATTCTGCTCAAGCAACTTATTTATGATTCTGACTAAACTCTTGTTTGATAACTCAGCTAAACCATTCCCTTGCGGATAGTAGGCTGTGGAATGTACTAGCTGAATTCCCATCTCTTCACACAATTTCACCAAGTGTTTATCTTTGAATGCAGCAGCATTATCAACGACCAATCTTTTGGGACAACCAAATCTGGCGAATATATTCTCCTGTAGAAAGTTTATGATGACAGTGTGATTGGCGTTCCGGGTAGGAATAGCCTCAATCCACTTTGTAAAGTAATCAGTGGCAACCAGAATCCACCGATGCTGTCCACTAGAAGGCGGATGGATCTCACCTATGAAGTCCAGGCCCCACTGCTGGAAAGGCCCTGTGACCACTATAGGTTTGAGTGGAAGGGACTTCAGTTGTTTTTTACCTTCAAATCTCTGACATTTGTCACATGTTTTCACAAATTCATACACATCTGAAAACAAGGATGGCCAATAGTAACCAGATCTTAAGATTTTGTGTGCTGTGGTTTTCCAATAGTGATGTCCTCCGCACTCACTATTGTGAAGTTCACACATGACCTTAGTTGCTTCATCTTGATTCACACATCTCAACAACAAACGAATGGGATTCTTCCAAAACAACAAATTATCATTGATACAGAAATTCACAGCCCTGAGTTTTAAAGCCCTTCTTTGGGTCTTTGTCAGATCTGATGGGACTGATAAAGTCTGTAAAAACTGAATGATATGGCTGTACCATTTGCAATCAGCTAGATGAGATGAAACATGCATTCTCTCACCTTCTTTGTTCTCTGAAGACGGAACATTTTCTGCGTCAATATTCATCAGATTGATATCAAGCAGCTTGTAATTCTCTTCTGTCAGAAGTCTGGCAAGACCCTGGCCTTTCACTAGCTTTGTTGGTTTGATTTCAACATCAAACTCAATCAACCTGGCTATCCACTTAATTCTTTTTCCATCAATTTCAAGTTGGACAAGAACATCTTTAACCGAACTGGAGGGAACAAAAGCAATTACCTTTGCCTGAAGAATGTAGACCCTGAAAGCCTTTAGTGACTTGACAAGTGCATAGGCCTATTTTTCCAGCAACTCATACTTTACCTCTGCGTCTCTCAGGACCTTACTAAAGAAGGCAATCGACTGTTCTTGGTCATCAACATTCTTCTGCAAAAGTACCGCAGCGATGGTGTCATTGGAAGAAAATGAAAAGATATAAAATACCTTGGAAAAATCTGGGTTGATCAATACAAGAGCTGTCGTGATGGCTTCTTTGATGTCATTGAATGATTGTCTGGCTATTTCAGTCCACTTTATCTCAGATTCTTTCCTCAACATAAAAGTGATATGCTTTGTGAGTTCTGCAAAGTTCACTATGAATCTTCTGACAAAATTAATAGTCCCAAGAAAAGACTGAATGTCTTTCTTTGATCGAGGAAGAGATAAATTTCTTATTGCTTCTACCCTCTTTGGATCAATCTTAACCCCATCAGCTGAAACGATATGCCCAAGTAGTTTTCCCTCCTTAAGTGAAAAATTAGACTTTTTGGGATTAAGAGAGATGCCATACCTCTGACATTTCAGAAATGTCCTCCTCAAATGCTGCAGATGAAGTTCGTGGCTGCTTGAGAAAACAATGATATCGTCAAGATAAATCAGGACAAATTTATCTTTCTCACCAATGAAAGCAATGTCCATTGCCCTTTGGAATGTCGCCCCTGCATTCATTAGACCAAAGGGCATCTTCTCGTACATAAACGTTCCCCACGGAGTGGTAAAGGCAGTTTTTTCTTTGTCTTCCAGATGGACAACAATCTGATTGTATCCAGAAAACCCATCAATAAATGACATTACCTTTGATCCTAACACCTTCTGCAACATATGATCCATCTTAGGCAGCAGGTAATTGTCTTTCCTGGAGCATTTGTTCAGATTTTTGAAGTCAACGCAGAGTCTGATCTCTCCATTCTTCTTCCTGACCGGCACAAGATTAGCAATCCACTCTGAATATCTGAGGGGAATGATGATGTGAGCGTCCAACAGTTTCTTGATTTCTTTTTCCATTGTGGGCAGCAGCAAAGGATTGAATGATATCAGTTTCTGTCTGAATGGTTTGGTATATTTATTCAATGGTATTTTATGTTGAATCACCTCTGTATCAAAATTCTTCAAATCATCATATTGCCAGGCAAAGATGTCTGCAAATTCTTTCAGCAGTTCTCCATAATCAGCCTTTTGTTTTTCAGTCAAATGTGAGTCCAATTTAACATGTTTGGGATCTTTCTCACTGGCCACATTATACTGGAAAACATCTGACTCTTTTTCCACACTTTTCAATTTGATAGCCACATCATTGTTATCGAATAGCCTTTCCAATGGGACCAAGCCTTTAGGAATTCTGTTGGTGGACAGCTGAACTATCTCATGAGCTGCAATTTTGTTCTTGAGCTTTGGCTGCTCAACTTCATCATCATGTTTGTTCTCCTGATCAATCTACAGATCTGCAAACTCATCTATCACTGCAAGGAATCGAGTGAGTTCAGCATCGTCTTCAAAAACTTTCCAAAATTTTACATTGTCGGGAAGAGAAGGCCAATGTCTAACTTGAATTTCATAAGACAATTTGTGAGGCAAAGGGGGAATGAATGCACATGATGATACAGCCAGTGAATGAGCCAATTCATTCATGGCTCTAGGTACAAAAGTAATTTTGAAATCTGCAAAAATTTTAATTGCCTCCAACACTTCATCCCTGTACGCCTTCAGCCTGACATGCTTGTCTTGAAAGGACTTATTCACCTACTGAATAATCAAATCTACGTCTCCAAACACCTGCATTTTTTTAATGCCCTTCTCCTTTGCTGCGTTCAGTCCTAAAAGTAATGCTTCATACTCAGCAATGTTATTAGTCACTTTAAAATCAATTTTAAAGGACAAATGAGAAGTTTTCTTTGAGGGAGAAATGAATACCACTCCTGCTCCAGCTAATTCCTTAGTATAGGCACCGTCAAAGAACATGGTCCAGAGATCGTCCTCTATTTTTTCTGTGGGCTGAACAATGATCTTCTCTGTGGGTTTCCTTAGCAGCAATGTATCAGGCAGTGAATCATCAAATTGTAAAATGCAAGAACCCATATCCATGTCCACTGCGTAGATAGGATGATTGGATGGATTCTTCTCATCATTGATCACATATGCCAACTGTGATTCCCTGTAAAGTCTTCTGTTTACCCCTCCAAAAATAGGGATAGTTGCATAGGAAAGATCCATTTGGAGAGTGCCACCTAATCTCTTCATCCATGCCCTTGATAGAAGACACCCGAATTTTGGAGGTATGTCAGCCACTACTATGTCCATCACCATCGTCTTCATTGATGCTTGGGTCAAGGTTACAGCCAAATCCTTAATCATCCCAAGGCATTTGACTTTTCGTGAATCAAAGGAGAAAAGGTCATGATAAGACTTGGTGATCTCCAGCCCAAGCTCATCCATGACAGCTTTTGGCATCAAGTTATGTGAAGCACCAGAGTCTAACAAACAATTGTGCAGTGTTTTCTCATGAATGTTTAAAGAGATGTAGAAAGGGGGACAACTTTCATCTCTGTCTTCTACCATTTGGCCCAAAGTGATAGTTGGTTTATCATCATAGATGTTGAGGATATCGACAGAATGAGATACTGACTGTGGGTCTAAAGTTTTGAGGCTGTCTCTTTTAAACGTCTCATTTTTCATCAGTTGAACAAGAGGAATTGGAATCTTGATCTTTTGTAATTCAACCTCGAAATTAAAAGAATAAGGAGCCTTATCAGTAGTTTTATCAGAACTTTTTACCTGACTGGAAGTGGTTTCCTGATTCTTCTGCTGTTCAACAGAAGGCTTCTTTTCTGGAGTTTGTTGACTGACAGGGGCATCAATCTTCTTGGGAGAGGCTGGTGCTTTCTCTTTTGAAGATTTTGCAGGCTGATCTTCTGATGTATGGTCTTTTTGTTTGACAGGGGCAATAGGCTCTGTAGGAGAAGATGATGCATCTTCTTGAGTAGCCTTAGATTTAGATCGAAGGTTGTATCTGTTCTTATCCTCTGCTGTAAATATGCCATCACCAAGGAGATCATCTTTTGTTTGTTCATTCATTAATGATTGCTCATAATCTTGTTGTGTGAGATAAGATGTCCCTGTCTCATCTCCAACACAATGAATGTTGCCTTCACCATCCTCTTGATCTTCGCCATTGCCTTCATCCATGACTACATTCTGAAGAGGGACTTTTATCCTCTCGTCTTCATTAGAATTCCTGTCTCTTTGCAAAATCTGAGTTTGTGGATTATTTCTTCTATAGGGAAAAGCATTTGGATTTCTGGGAGAAAAAGTATTTGACTCTTTTGCTTTTGCTGGTGGATGGTTTTGGACTTTTAGCTTTGACATTTCTGATGTTAGGCTATCCAACATTTTAGCCATTTTTTCCATTTGACTGTTAGAAGAAGAAGAAGACTCGACAGCAAATTTCTTCTTTTCAGCCCTCCCTTTAAGCTTCTGAGAGGCTGTGATGTTTGCTTCAACTTCAAGAGCAACATCTTGCATTAAAGCAAGCATGGCTGACCATCTTTCTCTAAGGATAAGACAAAATTCTGCATCAAAGGCCGCAGAAAATGTGATTTTTGCTGAGGCATCACTTGGTTTGATCTCTGCAGGGATCTTACCAAACATCTTGTTGAATCTTTTAATAAAGTCTGAGACCGATTATCCATCTCCTCTCTTTAGATTTCCAAATTCTGAAATGTAATACAGCAGGTCTCTCCTCTCTCCCCAATGCTTCAAGAATGTTGCATCTAGTTGTTCAATGCCAATGATTGAATTTGCTGGCAGCTCCTTAAACCATTTCCGGGATTGGCCATCTAGGCTCTGGACGAAGACTCTAGTCCATACATCTTATTTTGAAATGTTTATATTTTCTGCATAAGCATAGAATGCCTCAATGTGTTCTTCAGCTGTGTATTCCCCTGCTCCTGTAAACTTCGGCGTGTATTTCTGGTAATCACCAGTTGGCATGGTAGACAGGGGGTTTGGCAAGACAAGAGGGGCATATCTGTTTGCTAAGATTTGTTCCATTCTGGTCATAGGGGCAGCCATGATGATCTTGGTGATAGATGCAGATGAGGAGCTTGTAGGAGACAATGGAGGGGATAGGTAACTCGGAGGAGATGATGGAGGAGATAAATTACCTAAGTTGGAAATGAATGACTGTCTCACTTCACTCTGAACATCAGCTTCAGAAGTTGATGGGAAATAGGAGGCTTTATAAAACTGGCTGAGCAACGAAGATAGGTTTTCTTCACCTTTAGAGGATAGATCTTGGATAATTTCCTCAAGGACAGACAAATTTGTATAAGTGTGCAGAACACCCTTTGAAGGTTTACTAGGTGATGAATTGAAAGAAGATGAAGAGGAATGTTCTTTTGGATGAGATGAAATTTCAATCTCAAGGGAAGAATCAGTGATATTGGACGAAAAAGATGGTTCCTCTACCCTAGCAGCTTGAGATGAACTTTTTATTTCTTTGGAATTTTGAATTTCAGCAGGGGTTTCAAAAGACTTTTCAGATATAGAAATATGAGAATCAATTGGAATACCTGAATCAATTGCAGCTGCAGATCCGAAGGCCTGTCTGTGCAATGCTTTGCCCTTGCTAATGATTTTTTCTGGATCAGGAATGGATGTTGTCAATGGGCCTTCTGGGTTTGCCCTGGTGTGAGCTCTTTTGGGAGCCACTTCTTCAATGGAGTCGCTAGATAGAAAATGTACAACCAAGTGATGTCCAGGCTTTGTCTATCATCAAAGTTGGATCTATGTTGTCTCCCAAGGAAGCTGAGCTTCGATCTCCTCTCCCCGGCAACGGTGCCAATTTGTTATCACTCCAAGAAACCCTTTGTGGTTGCAGACCAAAGGTTCTTGGTAACTTAAGAAATGAATGTTTTTGTATTTTGTGAATGTGGATCAATGGGACAACTCAATATAGCTTATGGCATTCAAACATGAAAATGATAAACAAATAGACAGTGCTCTCAAATATTGATTCATCAACAGATAGCTTTAAAGTGGGTGAAGAACAGATTGTAACTAAACCAGTACAATGTAGGGTCTAAGAGACAATCACGAGACTTATTATCAGGCTATGAGCTAAACAATGGGATAACAGCCATTCAAAGCTTGACAACACAGATAATAGTGCAGAAGAAAGATGGAAAGCTGACAATGAAAATTGAAAGAAACCTGTGATCTGTATTAACATAAAAAGTTTGAGTACAATAGACAATTTCTCTATCCAAAATCGAACCCTTGTTTGATATCAAAACAGGCATTTATATCCCTTACAAGTAGTTACACAGATCCTAAAAACATGGATCTATTATTAAATAAAAACAGTTCTATTGTATCTAAACTACTTTGAAAATAAAGTCTTCAATCGACTGAACTGAGTGTTCGATCTATCTTCAGTCTACAAAAATTGCCATTTACTTCCTCCAGTTTTCAGTATCTGTGATGTGGTGAAGTAGCATGACACCTATACATGACTGTTCCATTTTCCAATATTTTATGGTTGAGTTTTAGGATATGGTTTTGAATGAGTAACCAAAATCCCTCGAATCCCTGAGGTTGAACTCCTTGCATACCACTTAATGATCCACTGATACATTGGCATATATTCAAAATATGTTTAAAATAAACTGTTGCATTGTCGGCCTCAAAATTTGCTTGCCCAGCTTTCAATAGTGCAACCGTTTGAAATTTTTACGGGTTAGCTGTTGAAAGCTGTCGCTTTCAACAGCTAACGGGTAATGAAATATTCGCCTGGCGCTGTTGAAAGTCTCGATAGTGCACAAAAAGTGTTTTCACCTTCTAAATTGATTTTAAACCAAAATCAATGGGCATATGACTTCTCACCTTGCATGTTGATGGCCACCTGAGAAAGAACCTTCAGGTCTGGATGAGACTTTCGTTTTAGCTTTTGTTTCAACCCTCTGATCTGCTTCTTGAGGCGCTTGGTAAGACACCGTAGGCTGCTGCAGTCTTTGGCGAGTTTAGCCTTCCTTTTCTTCTCTCTGACAGTCTCCTTGGCCAATTTTTCAAATGTTGCGTTTGTCTTGGCAAAGTTGTCAGATAATTTTTTATATCTATCCTTTATCACCCGCTCCAAGACCTCCTGCTGGGAAATTACCTCCTTGAGGTGTTTGATTCTCTGAGATTTATTTGTTCTAGGGTTTTTTGATGATTCTCCCTGCTCTGTATGATTTAATGTCTCATAGTTCTGAGCACATTCTGTTGATTGCTCAAAACTCTTGATGGCAGGGCACT
>ML825236.1:90048-101490 GCA_009831015.1 Picea engelmannii | reverse complement strand
TCTGAGATTTATTTGTTCTAGGGTTTTTTGATGATTCTCCCTGCTCTGTATGATTTAATGTCTCATAGTTCTGAGCACATTCTGTTGATTGCTCAAAACTCTTGATGGCAGGGCACTGGTCTTTCTGCTCAGATTCTGAATCTGAGTATGGAAAATTTAGGATATTCTTCCCTATACTTTGCTGTGTAGGATGTCCTGAATTCTACTGTATAGTCTACTCTGTAGTCTGCTCGAAATTCAATTTCCTCTTCAAACTGTAAGGCTTCAATCTAGATACCCTATCCTCTGAAGGTCCTGAAAAGGCCCTTCTTCTTCTTCAGCTTCTCTGAGGAGAGGATTGCTTTCTTGCACCTGCCATCTGTTCATTTGCAGTCTGGTTCTGGGTTTCAAAACCTTCCCAGAACAGGAAGTGCTTCCAGCTCCTTCCCTGTTGTTTCAATTCTTGTAGAAGGATCAATTTAATGAGGCCTAGGTGACATAGAGTAGATTTCATGCTCAAAGGCTGAGCTCTAATTCTCTTGCAGACCTTAGACAAACTGTGATATAAGAAGTAAGGCAAATTGATGGGGGTCTTGCCTGTAAAATGATCCATGAGTTTAAAGTGGTACATCATCAATTTATCGTATCTTCCTTCTGAGGTAATGTACAGTTGAATGCCTTTGAATAAATCTTTCCACTCTTCATCCAGATATGAAATGAGCATACCTTTTGTCCATTCTTTGTGCTTGTACCCATCCTTCAAATAGACCCTGAAATCTAGATTCTTAGGAGCTGTGGTTTTGAACCATTTTTGACCAGTTCTGGGCAATCCTGTAGCTGTGGCAATGACAGCCTCATCCACCTTGATTTCCATAGAGACAACGCGAGCTTTGTTGCCATCAAACGTCTTGGCGAAGGCTTCAGCTGTGGCCTGGTGAGACCCAACCTGTAACCTTTCAGCGAATTCCATGCACCCCGCATTTGAAAAGTGCTTTCGGACCTTGGGATGTGATTCCAAAAAGGATAAATTATCCAATTCTCGTTTGAGTAAAACGCCACTGCATTTTCTCGCCATTCTGGAGCTCAAACACTTGACAAATGTAAACCCTGTAACCGCCTAGTCGAGCCGAGGTTCTGCGATGTTGAAAGCAGTCCGGACTTCAGCTCTGTTTTGAATTAAATGAAAACTTTGACAGTGTTTTGTAAACGGTTTGTGATGCAATACCTCTATTTGATTTGATGGTGTTAGGTCGGTAGTACCTCCTCTATACCTGCATCTCCAAACACAAACTTTCCATTCCGAATGTGCTGAACGTTGAGCGTGGTTCCTGGAATGAATTGGAATTCCAGTCACATCTGACATGCATGATTTAGTTTCCATGATTTCCCACTCCTATCAGCGCATGCCTTGGATTTGCTCTGATGTGGGGGTGATCACATCATAATTGTTTTCATACATGGATATCACGCATGTGATTCCCGCTTCATGCAGCAACGACCCATGGAGAACGCCTCTGTCAAATGCTCGCTTGCCACTTTCACCAGCGCGCGACTCTGCGAAGAAAACCCCGTTAGCTGCTAATAGTATGCACTTTCAACAGCGCACCACTTTGTAGAAGACCCTCCTTAACTGTTGAAAGCGTGTACCTTCCACAGTGCGCCACCCGAGAACTGATTTTCAAAAACCTTTTTAGATTCGCCACTTTCAACAGTGCGTCAACTGATGAAACGAGCTCCTTATTTGTTGAAAGTGGGCACTTACCACAGCGCACAATGAATCTTTGAAAACACGTTAGCTGTGGAAAGTAAAAAATGACAATTTTGAAAGAGAAGACTTTATAGGTCAATTATTTTCTAAGACACACCAAAACCAAAAATTTTCTCAGCTGTAACAACTCAAAAAATGACTCGAAGATACTACCTAAAGCTATGATATCCACCACAAAACTCAACCAAAAGGACGGTTTCATTTTGGGAGTTAACAGGTTCCACACGTTGTCCTTGGATATTGAGGACATTTACTTCTTGACAGGACTGTCACGGTGTGGGTACCACCCGAGCCTGACTAGTAGCAGAGGTGGTGGGATGCCCATGAGTGAGTACTACCACTTGCACTATGTTCCAAAGGCATAGACGAGAAAAGGGAAAGTGTCCATTTGGGGAGTGTGGGATTTGACCCTTCACATTATTTTGTTCACCATTTCTCGTATGGCTGGGAGCGCTGCTCCTCACATGGCTCTCTAGAGCTACTTTCAGTATTCCATAGAGTGTACTGAGCCTCAAGTTTTTAATTGGGCAGATGCAGTGTTTCGTAGCATGAAGAGGCAGTTGACCAAATGCAGGCGAGGCGACCTGAAGAAATTTGGGTACAGGTCTTTGTTAGTGCCCTTCTTCCTTGAGAGGGTTCCCTTGTTGAGGCTACAGTTTGAGTGGGATTTACCGGCTCCAACAGATCCAAGAATGTTGAGGTGGTGTCATCTCATGGCCCGACATGTAGCTGGACCAATTATCAAATATAATGATGTCTTCTTCAACTGGTTGCGACCACAAATGATGATGGTCGAAGATTATTCTTATGCCAGATTGGACTTCCGAGGAGATCCAGACTTGGTCCTGCCCGAGGGTGCTCAGTGGGGGGATCTTGGTAAGAAGTACACTTTTTTTCTTTTTAAATATTTTTGTGAAATTTATCATATGCAAATGTTTTTAAATGTTCATCCAAGGTCTAAATAAAAAATTATTTTTTGATGACACAGACGTGAGACCTTACCGACCTCCTAGTACTTCTCCTATTCAGTGACAAGGAGAGGTGGCACCAGTGCCAAGATGGGATGCCAAATATTATGAAGCGGTGGAACAAAACCTAGAGGGTTTGACAACAGATATTCCAAACATGCCCCTTGGAAAGGTTCCACGACATTATTAGCATCATACAGTAGGAGTGTCAGAGTCCATTGGCCGACTGCTTCGTAGGGTTTCCCGGGAAGTCATGTGTTACTGTGAACGTCATCCATGATGTTACTTTGTAGAAGCTATGAGCTTCATATTTTGAAAATTTGTTCCTCGGAAAAAACTTTTTGTAAAAACTCTTTTGATCGTTATATATACATACGGCTTCTATCGGTTTATCTTGTGTTGTGTGAAAATTGATGTGATTGATTTATAAATGACCAAAATGTTTGTCTAATACATAGTTAGCCAATGCATCAGTTAATGTATTTAGACATCTAGGAATATGTTTATATTCAATATAATCAAAATAACGTTCCAAGACGCGAATTCGCAAATACACCCGTAACAAAGCAGGACTCCGAATAGTATAGACGTTACTTAACTGTAGTACTATGAGCTACGAATCGAGTCACACAATCAAATGATGGATTCCGAGTGAGATAGCATCAATCCAAAATTCAATAACGACGCTATACTCTGCAATATTGTTGGTCGCACAGCCAAGACACACACCTCGTAAGGAGACAAGTTCGTTTGTAGGGGCGTAAATTTCCCATGCAGCGGAAGCAAGGATCTGAGTACTACGGTTAGTGACATCAGCGAAGACAATGTAGTGTAGCAAAGACTCCAACATTTGGAAATCAAACACAATGTCACATAAGGGCAAAGACTAGATAACGACAAAATCAAGCTACAATAACACACACGAAGTATGATACAATAAAAATACAGGTACTCATGCCCAGGTGATCTTATGCATAGTACTTCTTCAAGTACAACCCATTTCTGGGTTCACTCAAAGGGATACCATCGTAATCTACTAAATCATAAGCCCCTTTTTCTAAAAATCGTCTAACGATATAAGGACATTGCCACATGACTTCGAATTTTCTAGCTCCTAGCATATTTCAATATTGTTCATAGAGGAGAACGAGATCTCCTTCAGAGAAAATGAAAGGCTTGACATGTTTGTTGTATTGGGCCTTGACATGTTTTTTCTGAGCTTCTATGACTAGGGTAGCATTGCATCGAGTTTTGTCTAATTTCATAAGATACAAAAGACATTCTTCCTCAACAGAAGTGTTTGGTAGGAGTTCAACAACTAGTTTTAAAGAGGGTATCTCACATTCAATCGGGAGAATGGCTTCCAAATCATAGACTAACCAGAAAGGTGTAAACCTAGTAGCGGACTTGACAGATGTCCAATAATCCCACAATGTCGAAAACAACATTGTGTGCCAACTTGTTTTGTGAATCCCTACCATTCATCGAAGCATAGTTATGAGAACTTTGTTAATTACTTCAACTTGGCCATTGGCTTGTGGGTAATAGGGCATTGAGTTTTCATGGTGAAGACCCAACTTTTCAGTAAGTTTGGACATCATGAAGTTTCAAAAGTGGCTACCGTGATCAGTGACGATAGCCTGGGGAACACCAAAACGAGTTATGATGTGATTAAAAATGAATAATGCTACGGTCTTTCCAGTGTTGTCAAATTTCGGCATTGCCTCGACCCATTTTGTAAAGTAATCTATGGCTACAATAATGTATCCATGCCCCCCGGCCGAGTGGGGGTGACATGTCATGAAATCAATGACCCATTTTGCAAAGGAACCAATGGAGACCATAGGGTGAAGAGGAGTGGGATGTGACCATATCTTATGATTATAGGTCTAGCAAGCATGGCATTTTTGAACGGAGATTATGCAATCGTTAAATAAAGAAGCCCAAAAATACCCTTCTCATAAGATATTATGGGAAGTAGCATACCCAGACATATGACCATCACAGGCTCCATAATGGCAGTCATTCAGATATTTCTTGGCTTCGTCGAACATTAGGCAGCGTCGAAAAATTGAGTCAATCCCCCGACGATAAAGAGTATCCCCGAGGATAATATATTGACGGGCTTGGTAGCGTATTTGATGTCGGTCAGTACTAGACAAAGTTGGATGAAAAGTCTAGGTTTGGAGATATATGATGATATATCCATACCAAAGATCATCAGAGCTAATGAGGAAAAGGGATTCATCAGGTAATGAATCAACTACTACATTTTCCGTTTCAGAATAGGGAAAGTCGCATATCAACTCAACAAACACTAAGGACTTCTTGGACTTGGCGCGTTTGAATTCCAAGTCAAACTCCTGGAGTATCACGATCCATTTGGAGTATTTTCCCCCTAGAAATTGATGTGTGAGAATGTGTTTCATAGGGTTGCAGTTAGAAATCACTGTAGTCTTGCAAGAGAGGATATAGTGCCGAAAGCGTTGGACAACTTGAACGACTGCCAAGGCCAATTTTTCGACATGTAAATACTTTGTTTCGGTAGGCGTTAGACTTCAACTCAAGTAATAGATAACATGTTTGTCATTAGCATCATCCTCTTGGATGAGAACCATACCAATGGTGTAATATGAGGCTACAAGGTAGAGGAAATAATCGCGACTGTAATCAGGGGGAAAAAGAAGTAGAGCACATGTTAGGGACAATTTCAAAGCTTTGAAAGCTTTGTTTGTGATGGTATCCCATACGAACTCGGACCCCTTTTTTAGGAGCTGCGTAAATCCATGAGTTATTTCGGCGTAATTTGGGATGAAACGACGAAGAAATTTTTCTTTCCCCTGCAAAATTTGTAACTGGAGAAGTGTAGAAGGAGGAGGGAGATGAAGGATCACCTTAACCTTTAAAGGATCTACCCTGATCCCTTGACATGAAACAATAAATCCTATAAGTCGACCGGATTCCACGTAGAAAACACACTTGTGAGGATTCAAACGTATATGGTAAAACCGACAGCAGACGAAAATGGCTTGGAGGTGGGTTGGATGATCAACTCGACACATTGAGTGAGCAGGTAAATCATCTAGATATGGTTGCATGATGTGCTTGATATCATGGAAGGGATAAGACATAGCACGTTGAAAAGTTGTGCCAGCGTTCTTGAGACCGAAGGGGAGTTTCTGATAGGAAAAAGTGCCCCAAGGACAAATAAAAGAAGTCTTATGTTGATCCTTAGGAACAATGTTGATTTGATTATACCCGGAGAAACCATCCATCAGAGAGAAGATTTCACTTCTGACGCAATCGTCAACAATATGATCGACGAAGGGGGTAGGAAAGTTGTCTTTGGGACAAGCCTTGTTGATATCCCTATAATCAACACATACATGGATTGTGCCTTGTTTCTTGTTGATCAAGACAAGATTGGAGACCCGGTCAGTGAGGGCCACCAGGTAAATAAATTTGACTTTGAGAAGTTTCTCGACTTCGATCTTGATAGCATCCACTTTACATGGGTGAACTGGACAAAGGCTTTGCTGGACAGGTTTAGCATCGGGGTATGTCTAGATCTCATGTATCACAATGTCGAGGTCAATACCCGACATTTATTCGTAGCTCCAGGTGATGATGTCACAAAAATATTTGAAAAGGGACGTGTAGCTAACGATTTCGTCAGGGGAACATGAAGCTCCGATATGGACATTTTTTACAATTCCAGGTTTGATGGATATGTCGACAGGAATAGTGGGCGAGATATTGCTTGAGTTCCCTTCAGAAAACACATTATGTGTGGACTTGGGAACGGCTGAGATGATGACAAAGGTCGATGGTGTTGAGATCCATTGGTAGTTCTCAATGGTATGTTGCTCCAGGAAGAGGATGGAACGATGATGTCCATCATCCCAAGGGGTGTCCTCCATGACATACATGATCATCTCGTCTGTGGGGAAAATGACATGGAAGGGATCTAGAGATAACTCACCAAGAGAGGGGGTAGAATGGGTTTCCGATTGAATGGCCTGATAGGCATATTTGACCAGACTTAACGACATTTCATCGCCATAACGAAGATGATCTCCAGGGTCAGGTACTATCCATGGGTCGTGAGACATAGGAATTCCATGAATAGAGGTAGAGATCATGTTGATTGAAGCAATGGATGAGCGTGGAACATCGGGTGGTGGAATGGGGAAAGTACCCATTAACGAAGAGTCTTTGAGAAGGCCTAAACCGAGGTTCTCATAACCCGGTGGGGTTTTAGCGATGAATGGTACATTGCCAGTATGAGTATCAGAGTTAAAGAAGGCTAATTGGTCAATGGTGACTACCTTCCCTTGATGTGAAAAATGTACCACATGAAAAAGGGTCGACACAACTATGCACATGGAATCGATCCAGCTGCGGCCAAGTAGAAGATTGTAATCAAGAGCAGTGTCAAAGACTTCCACTTTGAATTGGACTCTTTTTCCTTCTAACGTGATTGGCAATGAAGGAAGGACACCGTATGGATTAAAACCAGAGCCATTAAAGGCTTTGAGAGTGTTCTGGGATTCATTCAAAGAGGGAGAGCCAATGGCTTTCTAGCAAGTAAGAGACATGACACACGTCGAGGCACCCTTGTCGATAACGGTTCGACAAATTTTTTTGTCAGAGACAATCACTTGGATCTAGAACACGAGTTGAGGGGGTAACCTTGGAATGTGATCTTCCAAGTCAAAAATTATTAAATTTGTATCCATCGGGTCGATTCCACTGATAGCTTTCAACAGTGCCTTCTGTTGTGTGGGACAACTTTGAAGGACTTTGAGGGCTGACATCACACAGGGTGCTTGGGCCAGATCTTCAACAATGCTGTAGTTCTGGGCAGCGCAAGCATGAGGATTAAAAGTTGATTTCTGAACGACGCCCTTTGGGGGGGGTCGAAGAACTGTTTCAAGCCTCAGTTGTTCGAGATCAAGAGGACCGTTTGTAGGTGGAGTCACAGGAGAGGGTTGTACCAATGAAAGAGGTGGGTCATCAACCTTCTCTTTAGAGGGAGAATAATCTTTAGCTCATGTGGGGAGTGCAATGTCATTCTGCTTTGAATCGCCAGTACACATCAATAAATAGGATGTAGTAGAAGGTGAGGGTTGGTCATGAATGACCAATTGAGCCTGTTGTTGAGATGGGAAGGGTTGGGACAAAACGACCGGAGCAGGTGGTTTTGGGGCTCCTTGAAGGAACTTGGTGACCTTGGCGCATCGTGGACAATCCTTCATGTAGTTATCATCACCACAAATAAGACAAGGGTATCGAGGTTTGCGCTTATCCTGATCGTCAATAGGTGGAGTTTTGGTTCGCTCTGCTTGAGAATTATTTTTGTCCTCCTTATTCTTACCCCTTCCCTTTTTGGATTTGTTTTTACCGGCTAGGGTAGGTTGGACCACATTTACCTTAGAAGTCTTGCCGGTGGGAGGGGCAGGAGATGGAGAATTTTGAACATTAGAATAAGTAGGTTTGGGGTTGGTGCTTGAGGCGGAATGTGGTTGGGCATGGAAAGTGCCAATCACACCATCGACTGCATGAGAAGCAGCTGGAGTAGTTGAAGTGGTGGAAGTTGAAGGACAAGATGCGTCAGGTAGTAAGTTGTAAAGGGTACCCATTTGTGAGTAAATGAGGTCAAGGTATTGAGCATGACTTATGGCCTGCTCTTCCATGACTAATCCACCCATGGTGATGTCACGACCGATGTCGTTCACAAATGATTTTGTGAACCACTCTGGCAGCAATTGATCGGGGAGTTCGAGTTTGATGAGACGTTGTCTCCATCGCCACTCATGAATGTGATCGGATATATGAGTGGCTTTGTTTTGTTTGAAAGAACTTAAAATCTTGGTCCCTGTTTCATAACAGATCGGTAACTGGTAGTAGGTGAGGAAAGCCATAGCTAGGGTTTTGAAGTCGGCGAAGAAACCTCGTGGTAATTCTATATACCACTCTGCAGCAAAACCCATGAGGATCCATTGAAAAAGACGTAAATGAATAGAGTCATCCATCAATGAGTTGGATGAGCACCAGAGGTGAAAAGTCATGATGTGATTGTTCGGGTCCTCTCCCACTTTGCCGTCAAATTTAGGGATGTCTGATGGTAGCTTGGATGGTATAGCAGGCCATTAGGGAGAGTGACAAATTGGATCATTTAAAATTCTCGACAAGTCTGGGAGATCCAAAGTGGCCAAGAAGGGTAACTGTCAATGCACATGCAGGTACTGGTGGCTTTGGGGAGGAAGCCTCGTCAACAAACCAGTAGGACCATAAGCAGTCTGCATATAATGTGAAGACCTAGGCAGATTCAGTGGTGGTTGGAGAGGATAGTATCTCATGGGATTGTATCCTTGAACAGGGACACGAGTTTGAGCATTCGAGCCCCAAATAGGGTTGGACGTACCTGGATATGGTTGGACTATACGAGGGGGTATCATGAATGCAGTTGGAAGCTGTTTCCCCCCAGTCAAATGAGGAGTATGTTGTATCAGATGATTCCAATATTGGGCCAAGGATTGAGGTATGTTTTGTCCATAAGGTGGGGTCGGTGAGGTTTTCCCTCCAATCGAGGGTTGTGTTCCAATTGGGATTTGCGTTCTAATAGTAATTTTCCCACTTAGAGGGGGTTGAGTCAAACGTCCTTGGTGAAATTGTCCACCAATGGGAATATGGTAATTTGGTGTGAATGATGGAATAGTGCCACTAGGATTAATACTGCCAATGGAGGACGAGAAAGGTCCTCCAAAAGGGGGTTGAGGAAGTGTCAGAATAAAACCAGGAAGAGAGTGCCCAAAAGAAGAGGGACAATAAGGAGTGTTGGATGGGGTTTGCATAGGAGTGGGAATGGAAGCATTCAACGCATGGTATCCAGGTAGTAGTGTTGGGGTTACACTGGGTGTGAGCGGTGTGCCAATGGGGGGTTGACCAACTATGGTAATCCCGGTGTGAATATTCGTAGTATCTGTGTAATGGGACATTTCTATAGGGATGGTCAATATGTGGTCAGATCATGGGGTGTCCGTACCAGGAAAATAATAGGTAGTATTAAATGGTACTGTGTCTAGGTTATAGGTTTCAGAGAGCACAAGTGAGATGGTGATTTCAATGCCTGATCCTGGACCAAAAAGGTTCCATCTAAAAATTCTCGTAGACCAAAAAGGATCTTGGCCCTCTATTCCTGGAAAGGGTCCAACCGGTGATCCAGAAGACACAACAACTAAGTCTCTGGAAGAATTCACTCGCATAAACTGTCTCTCAGAATCAGGGTGAAGTCGAAAGTCCTCTCGAGTATTGGTAATTTGGAAATGTTCTAGAGAGTCGGTTCGTTCCACTTGTGGCATGGTAACGTCTTGGAATTCACTCTGTTGAGCAGAGCCCTTAGGTGAGCTTGTAGGCAGGGGTTGAGAACCTTCCATATGCTCTGGAGATAAACCTTGCATTCTATGTGAACGATGTGGAGGATCTATTATGAACGAGTTACAAACTTACGAAGAAAATCATATGGTCAACTTGAGTAGATAAACAACACGTTCTAGTAAACAAAATCTAGGAAACAATACTAAGCAAACAAGACCTTCTAAGTCCAAAGTCACTAGTTGGTGATGAAATCCAACGTCGCAACAATGAGACGAGAAGGGGCTGGGCTAGGGTGGAAAAGTTACACTGACGACTTGCTTAACAGACTTACACCCTGGTGCAAGCTCCCACACATAATTGTGGGTATACCCTCCAAGGAGCCCGAGTGATTTTGGCCAACGTCGATTCTAGGTACCATGAAGAATTTCCCCTTCACAGTCACCTTGTGTAAGACCCTAGAAATATAGGCCGCTAAGGTTACCACCGACAACAATAAATCCCGGGGGGGATAGTCGACAGTCTGATCCACACGCAAGGGAAAGGTATCTAGCCCGAAATCAACTCAAGAGGCTTCCACTCATCATTGTGGGTATAAATCCAAGTGACCCTCATAATATGTGCAATCTCTACACTGATATCAACAAAGCAGGGTGAGTAACTATGTCAATATCAATGCAACCTCGTGTTTGACCTTTGTGTGAGAAAGGATTCCCAGGACAAAATATTGTAAATGGGATTTGACACTCCTTAAAACAAGATGCTATTGTGTGTTTTGTGCTTTGGAGAGTGTATCTCTCTACCTATTCCAAAGCGCTAGCCTAGCTAAATGTTGGTGTAATAGAGCCCTAGAAAAGAGTTACTAGTTAAAATTTACAATTGCGCAATGTTATTAAGGGTTGTTGTTACTCAAAGGAAGTGGAGATGAAACTGATATTGTATGAGACTCTGACCCAACGATGCATAGATAGGAATGAAAAATATCAATTTTCATTCAATGAATCCTATGTGCGGGAGGGAAAGGGAGTTTTTCCAGACCGATCTTGAACTATGACACACAATTTCCTTTAAAATGCAATTTCAATGAACCACACAATAATGACAATTCTCTATTGTTTCTTTTTCAAAAATTTCAACAATTGATTTTCAATATTTTCGAAGACGAAAATGCTTTTGAAAGAAAAATGTTTTTCACTTTTCAAAAAGTACCTACACCATGATGGTGAAGGTGAGGAAAACCAAAAACTAATGAATCAAGCAATAAACAAAAAACCAAACCAATATTTCAATGGAAACAAAAATGACAAGCAGACAAATCTAGTCTTTTCAATTGCATGAGAAAAGTAATCT
>ML825236.1:70096-88035 GCA_009831015.1 Picea engelmannii | reverse complement strand
GATAGACTTGCTAGAGTCTCCAAGCTCCTGTTCAAGCTAGGTCCTTCACACAATTCCTTCACCAATTCTCCAATTAATATTTCTTAACCTTTTCCATGAGAATCCCATCAATATATAGGAGAGGATGAGATGGTTACTTGGATAAGAATGATCTCACAATATCAGGGAAACCATTAAAAAGATAACCATTCGAATGCTAACCCATTCTCTAGAAGATTCCCTTCTAGAACCATCAAGACTTCATCTTTTTCCAAGCTTGAGAACAAGTTCACACCCTAGCTATGTAGCACAATGCGATAAGTTCGCACCCTAGCTGAAGGCAACCTGCGAGAATGGGTCATTCTTGCACCGTAGGATATAAGTAACCTGCGAACTCTCTTCAAAAATATGTTTTCTAGGAAGAGATGAATGCCACTTTTCTCAAGAGAAAGTTATTATTAAGAGCCTGAGTACACCATCATCAATATACCATCAAGATGACCAAAATCATGGGTAACAGATAGGGCACGGGTACATGTGTGCAGGCCAGGTGCAGGCCACATATACCTCTGTGTGTCCTGAAAAATATAGTCAAGCAAAATTCAAGGAAAGATGGTATGGAAAACCAGACTCCCTGCTAGCTCAGACCTTACAAAAGCGAAAAGAAAAGATAGGCAAGAAAAAACTAGTCTTTAAGCTACCCAAAAGAAAAAAAATTCCAATAACCCTAAAGAGTATTCTCCCCAGTATGGTCGCCAATTCTGTTTTTTGGAAAAACACCCTACGGACTATCAAATAGAGTTCATACTTTGCATGTAGATTTGACCGAATAGAAATTACTTTCTACCTACATCCCTAGATTTAAATCCCCTTTTCTCAGCAAATGCATGGAAAGATCCACCTACCTTGTTATCAACATTTGATGTCGATCCTCCATTGTGCTTGATTACTTGTTAACAATGCTCCTTCCAAAGATGACCTACACTCAAGACAAACAACAACTATGAATGCATGCTACTTCTATACTAATGGGTTATAAATCAAACATAAACTAAGCAAACCATAGAAATTTCATGAATTGGGATGGGAAAAACATTCTCTTTATTACTTAAAATGAGTCAACTTACAAAAGTTGAGACCGGCCACCGCTCCTTGAACCTGATCCCAGGCTCCTCTTCTTCTGTCCTTCAACTGCTTTGCTTTAAATCTCCTTTGGCATTAGGAAAGGCTAAAGGGTTGGAACAATGGAATACATAAATGGGTAGAGTTTCTTTTCTATATGTTTTCCTCTTTCAAATGGTACCCCTACCCCTTCTTTTATAGGCTATAAAGAGCTAGTTTTTTGGATGAACCCTCGGCCATGCATGGCTGGGAGTTTCAGTTAACTCACCCATAGCTTTTTGTTCCGTCGGCAACTTTCTTTTTTTTGTGCTTTTGTAGGTACACGTGGGCTGTTGTGAGTCAGCCAGCGTGTACACGCGTGAAGTAATAGGTTAGGGCACGTGGGCCTTTACACAAGAGGATTTTCAAAGAGTTGTTCAGCAGAGTTTTGGCAAAGAAGGGATATGAGTTGGCCTGATGCCAGGTCAGCATGTGTGGTACAATTTAGGGTTATAATAGTGTTGCACCCCTTTCGTCATCTTAGTGATAAAAATAGAGGTTCTTACAAGCTCAGTTGGGTTTGCTGAGCAAGACAACTACAATGAAAAGGGTTAGAAAAAGAAATATAAAACAACAACTAAGAATTAATCTAAGAAATAAAACAACAGCTAAATTTATAAGCATAGGGACATAGAGACGAAAAGAACAATGAGACCCATGTCACCAATGATAAGGCTAATATTAGTGAAAGAAAACACCGAGAAGCAAGGGGACTATGAGTCCCTTCTTCCTCCAAGGGAGGGCTCTTGGACCCCTACAAGTAAACTCTTCTTACAACTTTGAAAATGAAAATGAAAATGGTGAAATAATTCTTTGCTAATCCACTCAAGGGGTGAGATGGATTGCCCAATGCAATGATGCAAGTATACTTTTGGCAAGAATAGAAGAGTCCTCAAGAGAATAATGGCAACATAACTTTGCTTTGAATTCCTTGAAAAATGAAGTGTATCCATTGCCTTTTTATAGCATTTCTTTGAGCTATTGTTCAACTACTTTGTAGTGTGTAAAGAGGCTAATTAGGAAATTTCTAGGTCTTTGACCAGCCATCCAGTCGAATCCAGTCTAGATTTGAGTGTCAAATCATCTTGGGAGCTGAACCAAAAGTGGGTAGGAGGCCGACCACTCTCATAAATGCGTCATTTCTCAGGTGCATGGATTTTTGTGATAACAGTCGCGCATCTTGCGCATGTGCACAAATATGGTGTTTCTATTTTGCGCATGTGCACATGCACCCAATGTCTTTATAGCGTCGTTCAATTTTTCACTATTTTTTATAGTTTTTGACCCTTTATGAATGATTTTGTGTTAATTCAGGTCTATGGATGACTTCATAACTGTTTGATGATGTTGAATTCTTGTAACCATTTGCGGACGAAATTTCAGTGATAACAGATGCCCCCTGATGGATGAGGTTAGGAGCATAAGTATAGCCGAAATTCATCAATGTCTATTCTTCTGAGAGTGTTGTTGTAAGAGAGAGAAATAATGGTATTGTCTAGAGCAATCTGTTGGAGGGAAAAAGGAACCGGTAGAACCCAACCTTCCATGAGGTGTGTAAAAAAGTAAACTGTGTACAAACGAGGCGGACATGCCCCATGCTCGTGTCATGTAACTCAAAAAAGAGGAATGAAGTGCTGGTGTAGACAACTGCAGTGCCCTCGGGGGTAGTCGTGATAAAGGAAGAAGACAATTCTATGGATGAACATACTCTGAATAGTAGGCAATGACAGCTATAAGAAGTATCACGGATTCTGTGGGCAGTGATAGCCCAGCTAAGTTCAGAGGTGTTCGGCAAGTAAAATAACTAACTGCAATAGTCACAAAGTAAGACCCACCGTAACATGAGAAAGTGTTGACGTCAAATGTTATGGGGGTCAATGACAATAGGGAGAAATTGTGTTTCTCCCTGTGCCATCCAAGATCTCTCATTGGATGGGTAATGAGAATCAAGATACTATCGCCCTTCTAGAAAACTATGCTGATGTCGACAAAAAAAGGGGGATGCGACTCCCAAAAGAAAATGGCTTCGTGAAATCTACTAGGTGAGGTTAGGAAGTGGAGGAGGTACATGGACGAAGTCAAGATGTAGGAATACTCAAGACTGCCCTTGGTTGGAGTATATTTGAGTTAAAAGTGGTGGCAACCGTTCAATGAGGTCGAGTGTCAGAGGGACAACAAGAGAGGGGATAAGTTGCGCCAGAGGCGGGACAAGGTGAACAAACTCAGAGGGTAGAGATGAGTTACCTGTGGGGTTCTCTGAAGATATGGACGATGTCGTCAAGGGTGGATGATAAGTAGTGCCCAAACCAAGGGTGACATGGGTTGTGTTTGGCCAAAAAGGGAATAAGGTCTCCAAAGGTGACGACAAAAAGGTAATGTAACTACTGGAAACAAAGGTGTTTATACAATAAATAAAGAATAATTTGGGATAAGTGTACAAATACAGAAATGGGTGCCCCAATGTGATATGGTTGTCTCGGGTAGGGAATAATGTGCTCAGAGAACTGATGGAGGGTGGGGGCGCCATGGATGATTTTTTGTATGAGGTAGGTGAAATGAAGGGAATTTTGTATATGGGCAAACAGATTGTGGATGAAATGGAGGGTTCATGATACTGCGGAGGTGCATTCCAAAAATAAAACAGTGAAGAGATAATCTTGGAGTCCATTAGGAAAGCTAGCAAAATGAGGAGAATGAGTATGTGGTTGATTCGCGACATGATGTAAGACTATCGAGACTCCCATACCTAAAGAGTTTTGAAAAATAGCATGAGTGTCAAAAGTGAAAAAGGGTGCTATGAATGGGACAACTCATGTGGGTAAGAGTGCTACCAGGTGATAGTACCGAAGATGCAAATGGAGGTGTTGGGACCACAGAGCCAGAAATGGGGATCCTAGAGGCAAATGTCAGAGGGTGTGAATGGAAATGTAAGTGATATTTAGAGGGAATGACTGCATGCTAGTTTGAGTATATACCTGAAGGGGTTGTGTTGATGTATGATGACCAAGTACCTACACACATGAAAACCAAATACCCGACGTGAACAATTTCTGAAGAGAATAGAATATATGAGCATGTATTTGATAATTTTTAATATGTGCATGTGTACCTGAGCAGGGTATGGAAAATGGCATCCTGGGGGCTCAGGATGAAAAGAGGCCCAAGGAATATCATGATGTAGATGAAGGGATGTCGATCCTTTGGTTGAAGATGGATCAAGAAATGGACTCCCAGAGCTCCCGGAATGGTGAGTGGAGTTTTGGAAAAAAGGCTTATATATAGTTGTAGGGCCCACATTGCCACCTCATTTGTACTTGCTGCTATAGTGACTGGATGAGAAGAATTCAGAGGAGATTTGGAGATTCTGGGAGGACAAGTTATCCGATCGAGGACCAGCGAGCTTTAGTTTAGTGGTATGATCATCCTGCATAGAATTAGGGTTTCATTTTTTGGGCAGGGGCTATATGAAGGGCCGTACAAAGAGTTTTTATTAGTGTGGGCCCCACGTGCACAGGTGATCCGGAAGCAGGCATGCACACGTGTGTGCCTACCCACCAAATAAATTTGCATGCGGGCTCTGGTAAGAGGGTAAAGGGTGCACACTATATGCATGCCTGTTGGCTACACAGCTACGCATGTGTGTGTAGTTGTGCTTTGGACAGGCATGCTTTAGAGCGCGCCTGTAAATTGAGCAGGTGTGCACCTATGCACGTCGAAAGGATGGACAGGAACACTTGAAAGTGTACCTGTGTAGTGAACATGCACACATAGGTGTGCGCCTGTGGAGTGAATAGGCGCGCACGTGTGCGCCTATGGGTTAAACAATCGTGCCTTTGAGGCAAGGTTGACAGGTGTAAAACTTATCTTTCTTGTTGTTGTTGATGGTCCATGTGGATGACCTAGGACTATTGTATGTGGTTGCAGGTGAGATTTGTGCACGATGTTGATTGGTTGGTGAGAGCGGGATTGGTCCCAGCTGCAAGACGCCGTGGCTATTGAGGAGCCAGGTGTACATGCGATCTTGGCATCTTATGGGCTGTTGAAGTTCTTTGAGTGTCCATTGATATGGGTGCAAGAGTATCTCCTGTAGTTTCTTATATAGATGTGGAGTCTAGACCTGCATTGCTTCATAGTGCGGGGAGAGCAGATTGCCTTCACTGTGGTGGAGGATGTATATTTTTTGACTGGGCTCCCGTTTTGGGGAACGCCCCTACTAGCGGAGCCGGTGCTACCGAGGGATATGCCGCTAGCGACGGTTGGCCAGAGATATTGTTCGGGGCTGAACTTTATGTCTGGCACTGTCATGAGCATTGGGTCGATGGATGCCATAGCACATCATTGTAGATGATTGTGAGATTTTATGGGTCACTGGAAATGTAGTGGATTAGTGGTGGCTAGCTGATGGTGATGGAGAGAGTGTTGGTCGGTGAGCACTTCACCTCGGGGCTTACACTGAATGCTAGGATGGTAGGGCAGCTGGACCACTATTGGTCCATGGATACTAGAGAGTTTGCCTTTGGGTCCATCCTGGTGGCCTAGTTTCTAGAGAGGGTGCCAATGTTGCGCCCTAGGATTTTATTGGGTGCGCCTGGGGCGTGAGAGCCACGACTGAGGTGGTGGTCAACTATTTTGTTTCTCCATGGTGTTGGTGATGGTGGGCACTTATTTACTATTGAGGCAACACAGGTATGGCGACAGATGCTGCAGGTGATATTGTGATACGCCTATGCCAAGGTTGACTTCCGGGAGGATCCGGACATGGTGCTACCTCTAGGGGAGGTGTTTGACTGTCGAGGTATGTTGATGATGTTGATATATATGTTTTCTATGTTTTGAGATAGCATGACATATGTATATAATATAGATGTTGATACTATTTGTTTCTTGTGTGTATGTGTATATGTGGTACCTCACGGGCACGAGGTGGAGTTGCAGAGAGCATCGGCTCTTCAGGAGCCAGAGAGACTGTCATGGGGAGAGAGACGTCGACGTGAGGATGTCGCGTCGTGACCAACTGATTCAGAGAGGGCAGAAAGGAGACGTCGGTTTGATGACTCTAGTGCTGGGCCATCACATGCTCCTTCGACAACTGTCAGAGTAGATTTTAAGGACATATGCCATCACCTAGAGGTAGTGTTACAGGACGTGCCTGAGGGCATGTGGTTTTGTATCCCAGATGAGGGTATCCTAGAGCAGTGTGTGGGGATTCCGCCACCATGGTGGGCCATAGTACGACAGGAAATAGTAGCTGGTGCAGCAATGAATGGATGACTACCACCAGGGCAGGAGGGACTGGTAGGGGGTGGGTGTTATCAGACTAATCGGTAGGTGCATACACTAATAGATCTCTCTAGATCCACCTGGATCTAGAAAAAAACAAGATAGGACATGACTCTTTCCCTAAGTTTTGACCATTGAATTAGCTAATAGGAAGGAACAAGCAACATACCTTAGTATCGCTTCCTAGGGTCTTTGTTGCTCCTGCTTCGCTCCAGTTCTCTCGTGCAGTTAATACCAACACAACACAAACCAACCAAATTGAAGATAGCAAAATATATTCAACTTTCAACTTATGTGTATGATCAAGGAATTACACAATAAAGTGAGAATAGCTTTATGGGAAAGGGACATGCCACTATATCAGATTAGTTGAAAGTAAAGATTACAACCTGATAGCCTTGATGTCACAAGATTCCTTTCGATGACTCTTGGCTCCAACACACACACTTTGTCAATCCTTGCAAGAAGAAGATCAAATCCTCTTGGTAGACTTGCTAGAGTCTCCAAGCTGTTGTTCAAGATTAAGTCCTTCACACAATTCTTTCACCAATTCTCCAATGAATCTTTCTTAACCTTTTCCATGAGAATTCCCTCAATATATAAGAGAGAATGAGATATTTACTTGGATAAGAATGATCCCACAATATCAGGGAATCCAGCACAAGGATAACCATTCGAATGCCAACCCATTCTTCTAGAAGATTCCCTTCTAGAAACATCGAGAATTCATCTTTTTCCATGCTTTAGGACAAGTTTTCACCCTATCTATTCAACACAGTGCGAGAAGTTTGTACCCTAGCTTAAGGCAGCCTATGAGAATGGGTCATTCTCGCACCCTAATATATTAGAAGCCTACAAACCCTCTTCAAAAATGAGTTTTCTGGGAAGAGATGAAAGTAACTTTTCTCAGGAGAAAGTTCTTATGAAGAGCCTAAGTACACCATCATTAATACACCATCATGATGACCAAAATTATGGGTAACAGTGGGCAACCACTGCCTGAGGGAGGGGCAGGTAGTGGTGGGCCACCACCACTTGAGGGAGGGGTAGGTGGTGGTGCTCTAGAGGCACCTTGAGTGGTGCTCTATGCATTGATGTATTTTTTGTATATAGGTTGGTAAGCCCATGTTGTGCCGAGGTGCTTCATTGGCCTGCAGATATTTTTGTTTTTGTATGTAAACATTTGGATGGCACTGTGGACCTTTCGATATATACATGAGTATACATTTTGAGATCTATGTGGTTTTTACATGTGTTTTGTTAATATATTGATGATGTCTAATCTATATATGCTATGACAGGTTGTTGATATGTTTATGTATGTGTAGTGGTAGCTTGATGTGAGATATGCCAGTCTAACACAATATTAGCTAGGTTATCTATAATTTGATTCAATTGTATTGGAATATGTGTAAATGTAATGGAATCAAAATGTCGAGATAAAAGTCTAACCTACAGGTATTTTCAAAAGAGGCAAGGATCGCGCACGCGGTACACATTGTTGAGTTGGAGAATGACTAGTTGAGAGTCGAGAAAGACGCTAAGGTGATGAATACGATGATGCTGGGCATCGGCTAGGAGGCCAATGATGGCAATGTATTCAGCTTGGTTGTTGGTCACTGGACCCAAACATATGCCACTTGAATGGAGCATTTCATGTGAGGGGGTGTAGAGATCCCAAGTGGCCGAAGCGAGATTTTGTGTCCGACGATTGGCGCCATCAGTGTAACCAATCTGGTAGGTCGGTAGAGGAAGCATCTATCAATAGCAAAAATGATAGTTTAGACATGAGGGGTGGAAAAAAGATTAAAAACACTATAAAAGAAAGAACCTAAAGTAGAATGACTACGTTTAAGCATAAAATTTCTTTAAGTATAACCCGTTTATGGGTTCTTTGAGAGAGGCCTTCGGGGGAGGGCAGGATGTATGCACCTTTGGTAAGGCAATGTTGGATAATGTATGGGCCATGCTAGAGTGGCTCGAATTTTCCATGGCCAAAGGTACCATGAGAGATATCATAGGCCAGGACTAGGTCGCCTTCGGGAAATGAGCTAAGGTTGACATGGCAATCAAAGGTAGCCTTTGATTATTTTTTAGCTGCCTCATTATTCTGTAATGAAGATCGACGATCTTCATCCAGAGAATCTAATTTTAGCAAGCACTTCTCCATTGGAACAGTGTCGGGTAATAGCTCAATTACGGTGCGTAAGGTGGGAATTTCGCACTCAATGGGAAGAGTGGACTCAACCCCATGGACTAGATGGAATGGTGTGAAATCGATAGTTGTTTTCATAGCCGTACGGTAAGCCCATAGTGAAAAAAATAACATATGATGCCAATTGGTTTTATGTTTATTAACCATGCACTGTAACATGGTCTTGAGGACCTTGTTAACTGCTTCGACCTGTCTATTGGATTGAGGGTAATATGGTGAGGCAAAATCGTGAGAGAATCCTAACTGAGATGAGAGTTTGACGAAGATCTCATTCTCGAAGTGTTTCCCATGATCGGAAATGAGTTGGAGTGGTACTCCAAAGAGAGATATGACCTGGTTAAAGAAAAAACATGCTGCGGTGTCAGCGGTGTTGTTGAAGGTGGGCATAGCTTCTGCCCATTTGGTGAAGTAATTGACTGCGACAACAATGTATTTGTGACCATTGCTAGAGGGGGGATTACAAGTCATGAATTTGATGCCCCATTTACAAAAGGGCCGATAGTGATGACTGGATGAAGAAGAGCAAGGGGTGCTTGGGATTTGTTGGCGTAAAGCTGACATTGCTCACATTGTTTCATGGCATGAATGCAATCGTGAAACAAGGTAGGCCAAAAGTAACCTGCTTGGATAATCTTCTGAGCAGTGGATATTCCCAAAAGATGGCCCCCACATGCGCCGTTGTGGCAGTCATTCAAGACTCTATCGGCCTCATCAATGGTCAGGCATCGACAAAGAATGGTGTCGACTCCTCACTGATATAGGATGTCTCCAAAGAGGAGGTAGCGGGGGGCTTGATGGTGAATATGACGACGATCATCTCGTGCAAGGTGGTTATCGAACTTTTGAGTTTGGAGGTAGATGACGAGGTCTCCGTACCAAGGATCATCCGAAGTGATGTAAAATAGGTGTTCGTCGAGAAAGTTGGTATTGACGGGGGCACTGGTGGTGTCAGAGGGGAGGGACGTGACAAGTTCGACGAGAACGAGGGCCTTCTTGCCCTTGGGTGTTGAGAATTCAAGATCATATTCCTAAAGAATAATGATCCATCGAGAAATTTGCCATTAATTTACCGACAACTGAGCAAGTATCGCATAGGGTTGGAATCTGTGACAACCTTAGTTGTGTGAAGTAGAATCTAGTGGTGCAATTTTTGGACTGCGAGGATGACTGGAAGAGCTAGTTTCTCTTCATGTTTATATTTCAGGGGTGACAATGAGAGGTTTTTACTAACATAATAAATGACATGCTCACAATTTTCATCACCTAGATGAATGAGAACTCCTGCTACTGACATGGCTGATGTTGATACGTAGAGGATATAGTCGCGATTGTAGTCAGGTGCACTGATTAAAGGGGCGTTGGAGAGCACCAGTTTAATATCATCAAAATACTATTGGGCATGTTCATCCCAGTGAAATGGGATGTCGTGACGTAGTAAGAAAAGGAAAACATGGGCGCAAATGGCGTAGTCAGGGACAAATCACCGTAGAAAGTTAGCCTTACCTTGGAGACTTTGTAGTTTCCGTAAATTTTGGGGAGGTGGAATCTCAGTGATAGCTTGAACTTTGAGGGGGTCCATGGTAATACTACTTTGGGAAATGATAAAGCCGAGGAGGCACCCTGTGGTGACACAAAAAACACACTTGAGGGGATTCAAGAGGATGTGGTACTGACAACACCGTTGGAAGATGATTCATAAATCATCAAGATGTTGGGTGCGTTTCTTAGATTGAGCTGTGAGGTTGTCTAAGTAGGTGAAGATGATATGAGCTAGATCATGAAAGATGTATGTCATAGCTCATTGGAAAGTTGTGCCACCATTCGTTAAGCCAAAAGGCATGACACAATATGCAAAAGTACCCTAAGGGGTAGTGAATGTGGTTTTATACTAATCGGCTGGGTGAATGTGAATTTGATTATAACTAGAGAACATGTTCATGAAAGAGAGAGCCTCGTGGCTTGCGCATTCGTCGATAATTTGATAGATGAAAGGCATTGGAAAGTTGTCATTGGGACATGCGTGATTGAGATCGCGAAATTATGTGCAGACGCGGATAGTGCCCTGTTTTTTTCTAACAGGTATAGGTTTGGAAACCCATGATGCATAGGTAATGGGGTAAATGAACCCTAAAGTGCATAATTTGTCAATTTCGGCTTTGATGGCCACTTCTTTGGATGGGTGTATCAGTCGTTGTTTTTGACGAACTGGGGTAATGTCAATCCAGGTGTCGATGTGATGTTCAACGATAGAGGGATCAAGGCCAGGCATTTCTGTGTATGACCAGGCAAAAATATCCTGATATTCCTAGAAGAGGGCTTTATAGGTGGTGATCTGTTGAGGAGTGCAAGTGGCTCCAATGGTGATTTCCTTGATGATGCCAGTTTTGATGGAAATGCCGATTTTAATGGTTGGGGAAATGTTGGCCATATTGACTTCTTCAAAATCATTAGGGGAAGGAATGGGGTTTTTGGACCAGTCGATAGGCCCTGATGGGATAAAATCCTTGGTTTAGACCGCATAGATGGGGTGTTGGTTAGGAGGCGTGGAGGCTTCCTATGGAAAGAAGAGTGCGCGGTGGTGTAGCGCATCCCAGGGGTAGTCCGGGTTGTTTAATTCTTCGAGTATTTCCTCATCAGAGTGGAAGTGACGGGAATATAAGGGGTCATGAAGAGTGATATCGGTGATTGTGATCATGTGGCTGCCCCCTGGAGATGAAGAAGCAGGGGGGACGATGCAAGGATATGGTGATGTTTCGCTCGACATAAACTAGATATTGAACTACTGAGGAGTACCCGTGGTAGTTGGGTGTAAAATGTCCATAGGGGAATGAGCAAGAGAGTTGGGGGGATTGGGGGGTGAATCCTCAGACAAGTCATATAATAACCATGGAGGCATTGGAAGGGCCTCAGGTTCAGGAGAAATGACATGAAGAACCTCTAGTGATGAGGTAAGGTCAACTATCGAGTCTGCGGGTCTTTGAAGAAGGGTCAATTGGCATTGCCTGTATTCAATGATCATAGGACATTGGTATGTAAAATGATCTAATGATTCACATAGAGAGTAAGGGCATCTCATACGTTCATTGACTAAAGTTATGACATAACGGATGTCAGTAATTGTTGGTAAGGATGAAGTAGCGAGACTGTGGTTTCTATAGAAGCTTTGACATACTACGACTAATGTCTGTCGAAAGCGTGGTAGTGTTGGGCAATGGTGGGTATAATGGCCATATTCTGAACATATAGCACAAGAAAATTTGGTTCGCAACCCTTTACTACTGGAATGGGAGGTGGTAGTGGCAATACTGGCTATAGTGGTGAGTGTTGGGGGAGTTTGATGGAGTGGAATCAAAATCCATAACTCGGGTAGAGATGGGTAATTCTTGGTTTGGTGTCCATATTTCTCACATAGTGCTCAAGGAGGTTGGATGTGTAGAGGAAGTAGAGTTGTGGGCTCCCTCTTCTTTCTCCTGCCCCTAGCTGTGGCAGGTGGGTTAGTGAATGGGGGTGTAGAAAGTATGGTGGGAGTAAGTATGGGAATCGTCATGGGGATTCCTTCTATTTGGGGGGAAGGGATGGTCGAGGGACCATCTCTGGTGGATGTAAATACCAAACTGGAATTGCTAACACCATATTCGGTAGGGTAAGCATTGCGACTACCTGGAAAGCTTCTATGCCTTGTGGAGGGTAAAAGAAGGGGATTTGGGTGATGGCTTGGGGAACTGTCTCCCAAACTAGGATATGTCCTTGGGGAGAGGTGAAATCATGGACTAGTGGGGTCGAGGAGTTCACAGGAGGCTCTTGAGGGGGGAGTTTTGAGACTAGTGGGATGTTAGATATGATAGAACCCTCCATAGGAGGAAGGGTATCTTTTGTGTGAGTTCCATTAGATGATACAATGCATACTTGATTGGAAGGATGAAGGAGCAGTGGTGCTCCATGGTAAGTTCCTAACAATGATGGATCTTTGAAAATTCCAGGACCCATCTCGATGAGTGGGTATGCATCATGACTCGTGTGCATGAGAGGAAGAATGTTATTGATGTTGGCAGATGGGTTAGGCTCATAATGTGAGACTTGGTCAATAATAACAATCTTCCCATTGTGGGGGAACATCGTTGTCCGAAAGATGGAAGAGCCCATTGCCTTCATAGAATACATGTATCTATGACCGAACAGGATATTATAATCAAGTGGGGCATCGATAACTTCGATGTCGATGAGAATAGTCTTGTCCCCGAGTTCAATGGGGACATTTTGGAAGAGCTCTTCAGGAGACAATGGTCATCCATTATAAGCTCGTAAGGTGATGGCAGAGGATATGAGTTCGGGGGAACCAAGTTTTTTCCATACATATTTGGAAATAATACATGTAGATGCACCTTCATTTATGATACACCGATGAACTGTGATGTTTCATATTTTTACTGGTATTTAAAAAACGATCAAGGCGGGAAGGCGAGGTTCTTCACTGTCGAGATCAAAGGTAATGAGTCTGGTATCTGCAGGGTCGACTGCCCCCAAGGTGGAAAGTAAATATTTCTGATGAGTGGGACAAGTTTGAAGGACTTCTAAGACTGACATGACAGTCGAGGATTGTGCTAATTCATCTACCAAACTATAGTTATGAGCTTCCCTAGCCTGTGGGTTGTGGACATTCCTGTGCAATGGGATGTGAGGGATGTGAAGAGGTGGCTTGACGATAGGGTGAGGAATCACCAACGGGGGTCCCGTTGGTGCATGGTTTGTCTCTGGAGGGATGGGGGGAGAATCAAAGGGTGCATGATACTGAATATTACGTGTTTGCAGAAGGATTTCTTCCTCACTAGTGAGGAGAATTGTGTGATCTGCTGGATTGTTTAGGTTGAGGTATTATCCCACATGAGGTGGGGGATGCTGTGTGTCCTATTGGGTGTTTATCAAACCTTGATGTGGAATAGGATTCTATAGCACGATAGGGGGGGTTGTTGCATGTATTGTTGTGGTGCCTGTTGAGGGGCAGGTGGTGTTGGAGGATGGGGTAGACTACCTAAGTCTTTCAACCATTTGAAATCAATGATTTGGGGGCAATGATGAGTGTAATGGCTTAAATCACCACAAAGGGCACAAGGGAAGTTGGTTTTAACAGTATTGTTATTTCTCCCTTGATGCCTATTATTATTGCCCCCTTGGGGGTTCTAATTTCCTCGGTTCTGGTTGCCCCCAGTGGGTTGGTTCTGCTAGGGTTGATTTTCACCTTGACCTGGGTTGTTGTTGTTCCTGTTTCGTCCTTTATTTTTGGCATTGTTTGACGGATGGGTCAGATTGGCCGTATTCAGCTGTTTGAAATTTTCATATTGTTGAACGAGAGAGGGTTGAAAAAAATTCACCCTAGCATGAGGATGTGGGGGAGCCATGGGTTGTGGGGGACCAAGAAATGGAAAGTACGGATTCTGTGGGGGTAACAATCCATAAGTTACATAGGAAGGTGTGGTGCTTTCTCTAGTACTATAGGTTGAGGTAGAGGGGGTACCAAAACTTGTTTGAATAGCTGGATGTTTGGGGGGTGCTAGCGGTGGCCCACTGATGGGTGGAGGCATAGCAACAGGGCATGGTTGTTGATAAGCAGGTTGGGGGTAATAAGAAGTGCTCCCGTATGCTGATGGGTATTGAGGTGTTCCATACATTGGTGGTGGTTGGGGTTGTGGACCGTGGTGAGTGGTGGTACCAATCAGTCTGTCTGCTGAGTGAGACATCCTAGGTTTGTCTTGGTGTTTGCACCCTTTTCCTCACCTTGGTGAGAAAATAAGAGGTGCTTGCATGCCTAGTTGGGTCTTGCTGAGCATGACAGCTGTAGAGGAAAGAGTTAGAGAAAGAAAAACAAAACTATAAGCAATAATTAAACTAATACAAACTAAAATTATAAGCATAGAAATATAGAGATAACAAGGACAAAAAGACCAATGTCACCAATGTTTTTAGGCTGATCTATTGATGAAATCAAAGCACCAAGAAGAAAGGGGACTATGATTCCCTTCTTCCCCCAAGGGAAGGCTCTTGGACCCTCACAAGCTTGGTCTCCTTACAACAAGAAAAATGAAAATGATGATGAAAGAACTCCTTGCAAACCCACTCAATGGATAGGTGGATTGCTCAATGAAATCATGCCAATGTGATATTGTCAAGGATTGAGTCCTTAAAACAATATAGGAAGCATAACATTACATGAAATTCCTTGAGAAAATGAGGTGCATTCATGGCTTTGTATAGCATTGCTTTGGGCTTTTGTGTAACTTCCTTGTAGAGTGAAAAGAGGCCATTTAGGGAATTATTAGGTCTTTGACCAGTCTACCATGCGGATTCAGCTCAGATTTGAGGGTCAAATAAGCTTGGGAGCTGATCCATAAGTGGTTGGGAGGCCGACCACTTCAATAAATGCACCATTTAGCAGGTGCGCGGATTTTTGCGCTAACAACCGCACATCATGCGCGTATGCATGCATGGTACATTTCTGTTTCGCGCATGTGCACGCGCACCCAACTTCTGTAAAGTGCTCTTCAATTTTTCACTACTTTGTATAGTTTTTGACCTTTTTTGAATGCTGTAAGATTAATTTAGGGCCATGAATGAATTCATTGTTGTTTTGACGATGCTGAGTTCCTGTCGCCACGTGCGGACGAAATTTCATTGATAACAGATGCCCCCTGATGGATGAGGTTAGGAGCATACGTATAGCTGAAATCCATCAATGTTTCTTCTACTAAGAATGTTGTTGTAAGAGAGAGCAATAGTGGGATCGGTGAGAGCAATCCTTTCGAGGAGAAAGGAACTAGTAGAACCCGACCTTCCATAAGGTGCGTAAAATATACAACTGTGTACAAACGAGGCGGGCATGCCCCATGCTCGTGTTATGTAACTCTGAAAAAAGATGACTGAAATGTTGGTGTAGACAAATGCAGCACCCTCGGGGGCAGTGATGATAACGGAAGAAGACAATTCTGCAAAGGAACATACTCTGAATAATAGGCAATGATCGCGGTAATAAGTATCGACGATGATGCAGGCATTGATGGCCCTACCAAATTCAGAGGTCTTCGGAAAATGATAAAAATAACTGCAATAGTCACAAAGTAAGACCCATCATAACATGAGAAAGTGTTGGCGTTGAATGTTATGGGGGCCAATGACAGTAGGGAGTAATGGTGTTTCACCCTGTGTCATCCGAGATCTCTCATTGAATGGAGAATGAGAATCAAGATACTATCACCCTTCCAGAAAATTGTGCTGATGTCGACAAAAGGGGGACGCGACTCCCAGAAGCAAAGGGCTTCGTGGAATCTACTGAGGTGAGGAATTGGTAGAGGTACATGGAAAAATTTAAGAAGTGGGAAGACTCAAGACTACCCTTGGTTGGAGGATGTATGAGATAAAGAGTGGCCGCAACCGTGTAACAAGGTCGAGTGTTAGGGGGATGACAAGACCGGTGATAAGTTGTGCTAGAGGTGGGACAAGGTGAACAAATTCAGAGGGTCGAGGTAAGTGACCTGTGGGGTGCTCTGAAGATATGGACGATGCCGGCAAGGGTAGATGATAAGTAATTCTCCAACCAAGGGTGACATGGGTTGCGTGTGGCCAAAAAGGAATCAAGTCGCCAACAGTGACGACAAAAGAAAATGTAATGACTGGAAATAAAGGCGTTTGTACAATAAATAATGAATAATTCGGGAGAAATGTACAAATACAAAAATGGGTGCCCCAGTGTGGTATGGGTGGCCCAAGGAGGGAATAATGTGTTTGGAAGATTGATGAAGGGTGGGGGCCCCATTGGTGAGTTTTTGTATGAGGTAGGTGAAATGAAGGTAGGTTCGCAGATGGAAAAACTGAGTGTGGAGGAAATGAAGGGTTCATGATATTGCGGAAGTGCAGGTAAAAAATAGAACCGTGAAGAGATAATCTGGGAGTCCGTGTGGGAAAGCTAGCAAAATGAGGAGAAGAAGTATGTGGTTAATTCGTGACATGATGAAAGACTATCGAGACTCCCATCCCTAAAGGGTAATGACGAACAACATGAGTGTCAAAAGTGCCAAAAGGTGCTATGAATGGGACAACTCATGTGGGTGAGAATGCTATCGAGTGATAGTACCGAAGGTGCAAATGGAGGCGTGGGAACTGCAGATCCGGGAATGGGGATCCTAGAGGCCAACATCAGAGGGTGTGACTAGAAATGTAAATGAGATATAGTGCGAAAGACTACATGCCAGTGCTGAGTATATACCTGAAGGGGTGGTGTTGATGAATGATGATCGAGTACCTGCACACATGACAACCAAATACCCAAAGTGAACAATATCTGAAGAAAATCAAAGATATGAGCATGTATTTGATAAATGTGACTATGCGTGAGCATACCTGACCATGATCTGAAAAAAGACACCCCGGGGGCTCAGGATGAAAAGTGACCCAAGGACTGCTGTGATGTAGGTGACGGGATGTTGATCTCGTGGCTGAAGACGGTTTGAAAAATGGACACCTTGGGCTCCCGGAATGGTGAGTGGAAGTTTGGCAAAAGGCCTATATATAGCTGTAGGGCCCACATTTCCACCTCATTTGTACCTGCTGCAATAGTGAGTGGACCAACAGTTTCAAAGGAGATTTGGAGATTGGGGGAGGATGAGGCATCCGTTTGAGGATTTTTGAGTATCAGGTTAGTGGTCTGATCATCCTGCATAGAAATAGGTTTTCAATTTTTGGGCAGGGTTTGTAGGTAAACATAGGGTTTTTTTGTATGTAAACATTCGGATGGCCTGATGGGCCTTTATAAATATATATACATGAGTATACCTTTTTGATATCCTGATGTTGTCTACATGTGTTTCTTGCTGATGTGTTGAGTACATCCATTCTATATATATGCTATGACAGTGTTTCATGATATGTTTATGTATGTGTAGTTTGATGTGATATATGCCAATATAACACCATGTTAGCTATTTCATTGTTGGGTATGTGTTATATTCTTTGCATGTGTGTGTGTGTGGGTGCGTCAGATACGACGACTGTGTCTGACGATCCCTTCACCTGGGGCTCTGCCGTTGCGCCGGGCGCTTCCTAGGGGGGTCCCAGGAGGGGGCAGGTATGGCCCCCCCTGGTTACGCGTAGCGTTCGGGGCAACGCCCCGAAAATTTTTTTTTGGGCGGTTATTTGCTATTTTTAGCGGATTTTGCTATTTTTAGCTGATTTGTAAATTAATCCCGGATTAAGGGATTAGGGTTTTGGTATCTACGGAATACCTAAAAATATTGTATATATTGTATGGCGAATGGTG
>ML825235.1:13473-28477 GCA_009831015.1 Picea engelmannii | reverse complement strand
CCCTACTTTTATGTGCATAGATAATATCGTATTAAAATTGGTTGTGACTTGGCTGTGGGGGGCCAGCCCCATGGGCATGCCCATCGCTTGGCCACATGGTTGGCCCCCTGCGGCCAAGTGACAGTCATTTCAAATGTTTTGTATTTAATAAAAAATTCATAAAAAATTCAAACTGTCCAATTTTTTATTTCAAACGTTTAGTGATATTGAGTAATGACCAATAGGTAAAGATATTGAGTAACTTTGTTAGTGATGGATATTCATTTTAAAAGTGAAAAATATGCTCACAATCTACATGGATTGCACTATGGATTGCACTAGTACATGGACTATATTTTGTTTTTTTTGGATTTATGCAAATATTTTTTATTGGTTATCAAAATAGAGTAATATAAAAGTGACATTGCATCTACACATTTTCATGAACACCATTTTTATTTTTAATGTGATTATTCCCCAAAAAAACCTAAAAATACCCATTTGAAGAACATAAATAAAAAATTACATGTTCATTTTGATAATATTGAATTTGCATTTCAAATGATTTTGAGAACGTTGAATTTCTTAAGTAATAGATATTAGATGCAAATTATTAATAAATAACAATTATTATATCGTTACAAAATGGAGTAGTAGATCAATCTATTAGTAGGACTTCTGATAGATTATCTTGAAAATTTCTAGCTCGTCCACCCTTATTGAATTTTTAGGTTCCTAAGAGTCTGTCAATTTTTTAAGTTACGGTTGACTAAAATCTCTCTCTAGAATTATTTTAACTAAGATTTAAAAAAAAAAAAAAAAAAAAATCAATTTACAACAAAATCTCAACCGAGAGTTGTAAAAAGCTCTAGTTTGAGAATTTTGATCAAACCCCAGCCTTATAATCTTTTGATCTAATAGAATCAATTGTCACATTTTGGTAAAGGAGTATATATATATATATATATATATATATATATATATGAAAAATTACATGTTTATATGTTCAAATTATACACATAAACAATAAATTTATAAACAATATGGATTTAGTGAATTTGATATAGACATTTAACAATCAAATATTAAGAATAGAGTAAGCATTTAAGTGATTAGTTTGTGCCTGAGAAGTCGGTCAGGAGCCGAATTGACTGTCTTTCATTACAGTGTTAAAGATTTAGATTCAAATGCCCTACTTTTCTGTGCATAGGTAATCTCTTATTAAAATCGGATGTGACTTGGCTGTGGGGATTCAACCCTGTGGCCAAGATGTGGGAACGCCTATAGCTTGTCCACATGGTTGGCCCCCCGCGACGAAGTCACAATCATTTAAAATGTTTTGTATTTTATAAAAAAATTATAAAAATTTCAAATTGTCCAACTTTTTATTTCAAATGTTTTGTATTTTATAAAAATTTCATATCTTCAGTAATTCAATTTATAAATCCATTTTTACATATGTAATATTTGAGTATCATTTCCAAATCTAAAAACCGTTGGTGCATTGTATTTGCCATGAACTTGTAGAAGTCAAACTTTATGAAGGATTGATTCTTGAGGTGTGACAAGGCTACTAGGAAACCCAAAAACAATGGTATCCATTATAAAACTATAATTGAGACTTAAGACTTTTGCAATCATGGAAACAACAATTTTGGACATAGGATAAAAAATGTAAGAGGAGTATGGTATAGAAGTAGTAGGCATAAATGTTACTTGAATTAGACGACTCTTAATAAAATTATCGTTCTATATATGTGATATATTAACCCATTCTCTTAAAGTATGTGATCCAAATCAGACCTTTGGTATAACTAGCTCTTATATCATGAACACCTATAACATATTACATTGTAATATGTTATGAAGAATCTACATTAATATAACACTCAACAAATAGAAACAAACTTTGAATCATAGTCAGTATATTCACTGAAGTTATTCCCTCAACCTCCATAACAGAAACACCAAAATATGTAACAGTCACTTTGCATTAATAGAAAAATTGAAAAAAGACTGACTAATATTTCATGTCAAAGCCTCATTTACAAAGTTATAAGAAAGAACAATTTTAAATACATTTCATAGTTTACATTTTACAGTTTGTTTTCAATTTCAATATGTGTGCCTATGTATAATATATGTACATATGTTGTCATTTAAGTACATATGTATAATATATGTATAATATCTATACATATGTTTCAATTTTAATATCAATGCATATGTTATAACATTGTAGTATGTTATAACAATGTTTAATATGTTATAGTAATATATGTTATAACATATTACATTGTAATATGTTATGACATATTACATTGTAATATGTTATGAAAAATATGCATTAATATATCACTCAAGAAATAAAAAACAAACAGTGAAACATAGGTAGTATATTCACCATAGTCATTCCCTCCACCTCCAGAATAGATACACCGAAATATGTAACAAAAGATAACAGAAATCTCATAGTAGAAATGCAATTTGAACTTGCATCTTCATTCAAGAAATTAAAAAATGCAATTTGAACTTGCATCTCCATTTAGAAAGTCAAACGATTCAATAATTCTTTTGATTAGTGGCTTATACCTTAGATTGAGACACTGTACACTCTTAACTATATTGTAATATTCACATAGCTCAGATGGGTAAGATATGAAGCTGATTCCATTGCTTTAGCTCTCTTAATCAGAGTAAGTAAAACCCATATATGTATTGGATAAGAGTATATACCCTTTGAAAGACCTTTGTTAATGATATATTACCCTTTGTATTTACACAAGCATTTGGTTGAAGATAATGTTCTATTACCCTTTGGATTAGATAGTAGTTGAATATGGTGATCTATTGCCCTTTTTATTTACACAAGCATTGAAATCACATACAAGTGTAATACAGGCTACAAAGTTAGAAGAAATAACAGTTTTAAATACATTTCATAGTTTACATTTTACAGTTTACAATTTGTTTTCAATTTTAATATTTGTGCATATGTATAATATATGTACATATGTTTCAATTTTAATATCAGTGCATATGTTATAACATTGTAATATGTTATAACAATGTTTAATATGTTATAACATTGTAATATGTTATAACAATGTTTAATATGTTATAATATTGTAATATGTTATAACAATGTTTAATATGTTATAACATTGTAATATGTTATAACAATGTTTAATATGTTATAGTAATATATGTTGTAACATATTACAWTGCAATATGTTATGAAAAATATGCGTTAATATATCACTCAACAAATAGAAAACAAACAATTAAACATAGACTCTAGAACAACCAAATTGTAACATCCCCATCTGGTACGACTCCTACGATGTACAACCGGTAAAAGCACCCTTAATTTTTTTTTTTTTTGTTTTTTTTTTTGGTGTGTGTGTGTGTGTGTAGGAAGGTAATAATGAAATTATACTCAACATCACAAAACGACGACGACACAATGCATGCAACTCATGCAACAACAACATAATGGCCTAACATAAAATCACATCAAGCACCTGGAAGCAATGTATGACAGTCAACCAATGAAAAATAAGAATGACTACCTGCCCGTCCTACCCTGCAATGGTTAGGACCTCCAAGACACATAAGCAATGCTCAAGCCCAAGTTCCCATCAATTTTGAACATTTAAGGTCTCAGGGCTGGAGACTATTCTGAGGACCAAGGAGGTGTCTACATTCCCCCCGACACAAGCAGACCAAGCCTACTAAGGTAAGGACAATCATCCTAACAACCCAAAATTAATTACACAAGTAACTAGAACCCTTACAGTGAGAAAAACCAATCACATTGAACTTTTACAAAACCACGTACAAAAATTAATTAATATTAAACAACAACCATTAATCAAGGTTAAAAGGTCGTTATCTATGACTTAAATTGGCATTAATTACAGATCAATTAACCAGTCTAAATTCCATCAGTCAACGAGTTACCCACCGAACTTAACATGAATTACGACTCAAATTTAGTGAGTTTGGGTTACCAACTAGGCGATATCTATAAATCCAACTAACCATAAACTTGAATAACAACATTAACATTCTTAAAGTGGAATGTTACCTATAGCACTTATGAACAGTTAAACCTCAACATTAGTCTAGATATAATGACTGAACTAACCACACTAGCTATTTATTATCATTGAGGAGGAAACTGCCAGCTAATAACATTGTTGTAGGAAATCAACAAGGTAATTACATATCTGTTACATAAAAATTTATTACAGCAGTTAACAAGGCATTTAACATAATGATTAACATAATCAATTAATTGAGTAATAACAGGGTAGCTTGCATGACTATTTTCATAACAAGTATTATAGCACTAACAAGGCGATTATCATGTTAATTAACATAACAATTAATATAATAGTAGCGAGGCAATTTATATGACGATTAACATAATGATTAATAGCACAAAAACAAGGCAATTTACATAACTATTAACCATTTAACTCGCTGCGGCATTTAATCAATAAGTAGGAATTTGCTGACCATTCATAGTGCTATAGCAATTGTTCTGGCATTTAGTAAGGCAATTAATATAGCATTTAACATTGCAATTAACAAGCCAATTAACTGTAGCAATGGTTCTGGTAAATTCGTGGTCATTTCAGCAAGCTCAATCAACATTCTAAAGGCAAAAATCAAGGGTAATTACAACAAGCTCTGGAAACATTCTAAAGGAAAAATCATGGGTATTTAAACAACAATCAAAGTCAACTTTTAAAGGCAATAATCCTGGGCATTAAACAATGGTCTCAGACAGGTTTTGAATGGCAAAACGTGAGCATTTAAACAACAATCTCAGACATGTTTTGAATGGTAAAATCGTGAGCATTAAACAATGATCTCAGACATGTTTGAATGGTAAAATCGTGAGCATTAAACAATGGTCTCAGACATGTTTTGAATGGTAAAATTGTGAGCATTAAACAATGGTCTCAAACATGTTTTGAATGGAAAAACGTGAGCATTTAAACAACGATCTCATACATTTTTTGAATAGTAAAATCATGAGCATTAAACAATGGTCTCAGTCATGTTTTGAATGGAAATTCGTGAGCATTTAACCACAATCTCAGCAACATTTTGAATGGAAAAATCGTGGGTAATTAATCAACTATCACAGTCTCATTTTATGATGCATCCGCGCTCGCAAGTACGTCTGATCACATGATCTTCTCTTCCACACGGCTCGAAGAACTCAAATGTTCTTCTTTTTCCCTATCAGGAAATCTACACCCACAGAAACTCTCTCACGGGATCTCCCTCTTTTTATCGGGAAATCAGACTTTGCGGTTTTGCGAGGTCAATGGTCGAGTGTTTGTCTCTTAGGTCTCCGAAACCTGATCACCAGTCAATGCTGACCCTTCCTTAACCTTGTCAGGACTTCTCCTGTCGCGATTTCGGCACTCGCGGTGTCGAGCAACTCGGTTCTCTGACTCCCGAACCCTGATACATCAAAACTCCGATGCACTCGCGAGTTGAATTTTCAAAGGTCCCATCACCTCGTTGGGATTTCGGACTTCATGGGATCATGAATCCTGATGTCAATGTTTTGGGAATTTACTTTACTCGGACTTCGATATGGTGTGCCACCTGTCCACTGACTGACTTCTCTGTGGCCCCACACAATTCTCATACCCGTCAAGATATTGCGATTCACGATTTCGTGATTCTTGTTGCTATGTGCATGAGACTTCACCCGATGAAACCCCGATACATGATTCCACATGTAAATCCTACGACCCTTATGGCTCAGATCAACGGTCATGTCCCCCTTGAGCTTCAAACCTCTTGGGAATACTCACCGTATCTCCCTTGCTCCTCCGTGAGATCTAATGGCTCACAGGAATTCGTGAATTCTCCTCAGAGAATACCGACTGTTCGTTTCTCCTGATGAATTCTGTGAAATGAGCCAAGTACTCCTCCACATAACTCGTCCGCCTGCGTGCAAACTTACGACACTTCCTTTGAACTTCCAGTCACAGCTTCCCCGCGCTACCCTTAAACAGTCTCGAAGGCTTTATCCTTCTCGAGCTTCCTTATGACTCTACGTCTTCCTGGAAACCCTCTTGCTCGCACTCCTTGCGGAAACCTTCAAAGACTTCTAAGTGTTGAAGTTCCTCGACTCTACACACACCTGCAACAACAGTCCTTCGATACTTCACTCAGGTTCACAACCTTGAGACTTTTATTCGACCTGCGCACTCCTTGCACGGCTCCTATGCCCAACTGCACCTTTGGGATGAATGAGAACAAAAGTTATCTCTATTTGAACCCTCCGTCAATGCACTCCTTGCGGACACTTCAACTGCACTCCTTGCAGGAATTCTCTGGCTCAAATAGAGAAACAATTGAAACTCATTCCTTCTTCCTCTCAGACTTCAAACTCAAACATGAAATCACATACACAACATATAAAAGCAAATGTATAACTGGAAGCAAACATTCATGAGCATATCATTCAGCATCAATACACAGAGAACAGACACAAAACCATGAATTTGAATCAAAGCTTTCTTCTATTAATTCAAATATCTGTACATGGGTGTTCTTACACAGCTCTCTGCATGCTCTTGCTCCAATGCTTCTAACTAATGATACAATGCACAATGAGGGTGTCTATATCCCATTTCCCTCTTGCGCTCTAAACTGTCTAGTCTAGAATTAAATTCTATCTACTTTACATTAACTACTTTAAATGTCGTCTATATACTAAGGACAAGAGCAATCCACTCAATGTCCATTACAATATACAAGTGCGCTCTTTCTTAATGGATCATTTAATATCGCGCAACAAATTCAAGGTGTTTTCAAAATTTGTGTTGGCTCATCCAGTTGTCCTTCACTTCCGCGCTGGCTCGCTTGATGTGGGAGATGCTCTTGCATCATACTCCCTCGCTTGAAAACTTTCATGGGCTCCTATCCATGAGCTCCTGCATAGTCTATCCATGCTTCTATATCTCTGCTTCAGTCTCCTAGCTGGCATATTCAACTGGATGATTCTTCCACTTGACTAGATACTCGAAGTATTGCTTTTGCCTGGTCCTTTTGATCACTCTCTTGTCTAGTATGCATTCCATCTGCGACTTATCTGCAACTGGCATCTGCTTCCGCCACTAGATCACTGGTTGTTCATCTCCAGTTCCTACTTTGTCAGCCTTATATGGGTACAAATTTGAGACATTGAATATCGAAGAAATTCTAATCCCATCGGGTAATTCAATCTCATAAGCATTGTCCCCAAATTTCTTCAAGACCTTACATGGCCTGATTTTCTTCATCTTCAATTTATTGTATGTTTCTCTCGGGAACCTTTCCTTCCTCAAATGTGCCAGAACCAGATCACCAACCTCAAACTGAAGTTGTCTTCTATGTTGATCTGCCCTACGCTTATACTCCTGGTTTGAACTCTGTAATCGCTCCTTCACCTGGCTGTGAAGTTCTTTCATTGCCTTTGTGAATTCTTCTGCACTAGCGCTCCTAGTTGCAGTCTGTTCTGAATCCATCAATTCAGAAATTCCTCTCAGCTGCATGCCATAGACAACCTGAAATGGACTCTGGCTTGTGCTCCAAGTCACTGAGTCGTTATACGCAAACTTTGTCTGTGGTAATATGCTATCCCACTGGCTATGGTGCTCTGTCACCAAGATTCTCAGCAAGTCTCCCAGACTTTTGTTTACCACTTTCGTCTGTCCATCTGTCTGAGGATGATAAGCCGAACTAAATGACAAATTAGTTCCCAGCTTCTTCCACAAGGTCCTCCAAAAATTCCCTATGAATTTAGTATCTCAATCCGAGACTATACTTTTAGGCAACCCATGAAGTCGAATGATCTCTTTGAAAAACAGGTTCGCGATGTGAGTCGTGTCACTGGTATTTTGACATGGAATGAAGTGTGCCATCTTGGAAAATCTATCCACTACCAAAAATATTGAATCAACACCTCTTTGTGTCCTTGGCAACCCCACTACAAAACCCATGCTAATCGCATCCCACGACCTCTCTGGTATGGGAAATGGTTGATAGAATCTCGCATTCTACTTCCTTCCCTTTGAATGCTGGCAAATTCTACATCTGTCTACAAATATTTTGACATCCGCTCACATTCCCGGCCAAAAATATGACTCATTCAACTTCGTGAATGTTTTTTCATGGCTAAAGTGACCTGCCAATCCTCCACTGTGTTTTTCCTTTAACAAGTTCTCCCTCATGGAGTATTTCAGAATACACAGTTGATTACCTCTAAACATTAATCCCTCCTGGATCATATAGTTTGTCCATGAGCTTCTATCTCTGAGAACTAGATTCTCATCCACTTCATACGCTTCTTTGAAATCCTGATCATCTGCGTACATATCCCTGAGATCATCAAAACCCAATGTTTTTAACTTGAACTCCTGCAACAAGAAACACTTCCTGCTCAAAGCATCAACAACTTTGTTAGTAGTACCAGAAATATGCTTAATCAAAAAAGTGAAATTTTGCATATACTCAACCCATTTGACATGTTTCCGATTCAACTTCTCTTGTTGAGTCACAAACTGCAGTGCATGATTGTCATTGTACAATACAAACTCTTTCGGGATCAAGTAATGCCTCCATTTCTTCAATGCCTATATGATAGCATACAATTCCTTATCATAAGTGGAGTACTTCAATTTTGCCTCATTCAACTTCTCGTTGAAATATGTGATTGGCCTATCTTCTTGAATCAAGACCGCCCCAATTGCAAGCCCACTTGCATCACATTTCACCTGAAATGTCTTCTAGAAATCCGGCAACACCAACACTGGTTGTTCCGTAATCTTCCTCTTCAGCAGATTAAAACTTTTCTCAGCCTCTTCTGTCCAGTGAAAAGACTTATGCCACTTCTTCACCGTATCCATCATTGCTGCACTAATTCCACTAAAATTTATGATGAAGTTTTGGTAGAAACTAGCCAATCCGTGGAAACTTCTCACCTCAAATATGTTCCTCGGTGATGGCCAATTCTTGATCACTTCCACCTTATCTGGATCCATCCTCAACTCATTTGCAGAAATAACCAATCCCAAGTAAATAAGCTCTGTCTTCATGATTGAGGACTTCTTCATATTAATCAACAACTTCTCCTGCTGTAGTTTTTGCATCACTGTAGCCAAATGATTCATTTGCTCTGCTACTATCTTACTGTAGATTAGTATGTCATCCAAATACACAATGACAAATTTCCCAATGAAATCCCTCAGGACTTCGTTCATCAACCTCATGCAGGTACTTGGTTCATTTTTTAAGCCAAATGACATAACAAACCATTCATACAACCCTTCGTTTGTTTTCAATGCTGTCTTCCATTCATCACCTTCTCTCATGCGAATCTGGTGATAACCGCTTTTCAAATCGATCTTTGAAAATTAGTTTGCTCCACTTAAGAAATCCATCAAATTATCCATCCTCGACAATGGAAATTTGTACCTGATGGTTATCTTATTAATCGCCCTCGAGTCAGTACACATCCTCCAGCCTCCGTCTTTCTTTGGATTGAGTACTATTGGAACATCACATCGACTCAAGCTTTCCCTGACCAAACCTTTGTCCAACAACTCCTGGACTTGTCTCTTAACTTCTTCATTCTCTTGTGGCATCAATCTGTACGTGGCTTTGTTTGGTAAACTGGCCCCTGGTATGAGGTCAATGTGATGACTCACACTCCTTATTGGCGACAATGAACGAGGTAATTCATCCACTATGATGTCAGCGAACTCTTCCAGTAGTTCCTGAACTTCCTCTGGTAAATCATCCACTCTTGTGCTAGTCAGAACAATCCTCGGCTTCCTGACCACAATGAACTATGGATCTTCCTTCTTCTTCACCTCATTAAGGAGTTCCTTCCCACTCATGAGAAGTACTGTGTTGCTTACCTCCAGTTTCACCTCCTTATCCTTAATTGGAAGCAACATGTGTGTCCTCCCATTCTTCTCCAGGGTATATGTGTTCATTCACCCATCATGAATCACATTCCTATCAAATTGCCATGGTCTACCCAACAATAGATGACAAACATCCATGGGAATAACATCACATAAGATCTTATCATTATATCCTCCTATATTGAATTCAACCAAGATTTGTTTAGTAACAGTTACCTGGTGTCCCTTCTGTAGCCATGAAACTCTATATGGTTTGGATGATCAGTCGTCTCCAGCTCCAAATTCTCTACCATCTCTGTAGATACGAGATTATCCGTGCTACCACTGTCTACAATGACCTTGCATACCCTGTCCTTGGTATTGCAAGCAGTCCTAAAAAGTCTAGTCCTTTGGACTGAGCTTTCCACCTCCTTCTCGGGTATCAGAAGGATTTTTCGCATCATGAGCGATCTTCCGCCTTCAACGTCTTCTGTCTCAACATCCCGCCTCTGCACTTTGGTGATGTGAGCTTCCCCATTGTCCTTCTTTTTCTCTGGACACTCATAAGACTTGTGCCCATTATTTCCACATGTGAAGCATGTGATTACTCCACCTCTTCCTCTTCCTCTGCCTCTAGTACGAGGAAAAGTGTTATTTTCAGCATAATCTCCTCTCTTCTTAGTATGCTGCCCTCTCTGTTCAACATATTGTTTCCCTCGCTGTGAACTTCCATCTCTCTCTGTACGAGTCTGAGGTTTCTTTCATTCCTCCTTGGGCTTCTGATATTTGTCCTGGGCAACTGATTTGCCTCTGGGCTGACTTCTACCTCAGTCCCACTGACTCTACTTTCGGCTCAGCTTCTCTTCAGCTTTCAGAGCCATCTGATAAGCATATTCCACCATCCAAATGGTAACCATTCTCATCTCATCCTGGATATCATATCTCAGGTCGTTCATGTATCTGGCAACTTTTTCATCATCACTCTCCCGATGACCTGCCCTGATGTTTAGTCTGTAGAATTCCTCAATGTATTCTTTCACTGTCATCAACTTCTGTCTTAGGTTCTGCATTCTCCTGAATAGAGTAATTTGATAGTACCTGGGGATGAATTTTACTTTTATCTTTGCGATCATCCTGTCCCAGCTCTTAATCTTCTTCTTGCCCTTGCAGCATCTGTCAGCTTGTAGCTCATCCCACCACAATGTTGCATGTCCCTTCAAGCGCATGACAACATGATTGACTTTATTATCCTCTTCGACATCTTCATAGTCGAAGTAAGTATCCAGAGCTCTAATCCAGTCTAGAAGCTCCTCTGCATCCAAGTTTCCCTCGTAAACTGGAATGTCCATCTTTGCTCTTGCACCCATCCTGGAAATAGCTCTGATCAAATGCTCGTTTGATGCATCTTTGGCTGCAACTTCCTCTTCATGTTCAGCCTCAAATTGTCTTTTGGAATCACTCAGATCCCCTTCACTGGCTGTGCATCTTTGCACTGTCTCCATGTCTTCGAGCCTAGCTCGGAGATCACGCATCTGTCTCTCCATGACTGGATCTGTCGCCTGCCTACCTCTTCTCCACGGCATTTCCCTATCCTCTAGATCAGGTGATTGTCTATCTCTTCTTAGTGGTATGGTGAATTCTCTTCTCTTATACCGAAATCAAAGAAACTTTCTGGGCTCTGATACCAAACTGACGTTGTGTATCAGAGTGCTCCTTACCTCTTATGCCTCCTTCACCTGAAATATACAGACAAGAATCGGGCTCTGATACCAGACTGACGTAGCCATGCCCGCAAGTATGTTCGATCACAGGATATTCTCTTCCACACGGCCCAAAGAACTCAAATGTTCTTATTTTTCCCTATCGGGAAATATACACCCACAGAAACTCTCTCACGGGATCTCCCTCTTTTTATCGGGAAATCAGACTTCGTGGTTTAGCGAGGTCAATGGTCGAGTGCTGGTCTCTTAGGTCTCCGAAACTTGATCACCAGTCAACGCTGACCCTTCCTTAACCTTGTCGGGACTTCTCCTGTCGCAATTTTGGCACTCGCGGTGTCGAGCAACTCGGTTCTCTGACTCCCGAACCCCGATACACCGAAACTTTGATGCACTCGCGATTTGACTTTTCAACGGTCCTGTCACCTCGTCAGGATTTCAGACTTCACGGGATCGCGAATATTGATGTCAATGTTTCGGGACTTTACTTTCCCCGAACTCCGATACGGTGTGCCACCTGTCCACTGACTGACTTCTCCGTGGCCCCGCACATTTCTCGTACCCGTCGGGATATTGCGTTTCACTATTTCGCGATTCCTGTTGCTATGTGCACGAGACTTCACCCGACTAAACCCCGATACACGATTCCACGTGTAAATCCTATGGCCCTTATGGCTCGGATCAACGGTATTGTCCCTCCTAAGCTTCAAACCTCTCGGGAATACTCACTGTATCTCCCTTGCTCCTCCGTGAGATCTAACAGCTCATGGGAGTTCGTGAATTCTCCTCAGAGAATAAAGACTGTTCGTTTCTCCTGATAAATTCTACGAAATGAACCAAGTAATCCTCCATAGAACTCGTCCGCCTACATGCAAACTTATGATGCTTCCTTCGAACTTCCAGTCACAGCTTCCCCGTGCTGCCCTTCAACAGTCTCGAAGGATTCATCCTTCCTGAGCTTCCTTATGACTCTGTGTCTTCCTATAAACCCTCTTGCTCTCACTCCTTGCAGCAACCTTCAAACACTTCTAAGTGTTGAAGTTCCTCGACTCTACGCACACCTGCAGCAGCAGTCCTTCGATACTTCACTCAGGTTCGCAACCCTGAGACTTTTATTTGGCCTACGCACTCCTTGCATGGATCCTGTGCCCAACTGTACCTTTGGGATGAATGAGAACAAAAGTTATCTCTATTTGAACCCTCCGTCAATGCACTCCTTGCGGACACTTCAACTACACTCCTTGCAGGAATTCTCTGGCTCAAATAGAGAAACAATTGAAACTCATTCCTTCTTCCTCTCAGAATTCAAACTCAAAATGAAATCACATACACAGCATATAAAAAAAAATGTATAACTAGAATCAAACATTCATGAGCATATCATTCAACATCAATACACAGAGAACAGACACAAAACCATGAATTTGAATCAAATCTTTCTTCTATTAATTCAAATATCTGTACATGGGTGTTCTTACACAGCTCTCTACATGCTCTTGCTCCAATGCTTCTAACTAATGATACAATGCACAATGAGGGTGTCTATATCCCGTTTCCCTCTTGCGCTCTAAACTGTCTAGTCTAGAATTAAATTCTATCTACTTTACATTAACTACTTTAAATGTCATCTATATACTAAGGACGAGAGAAATTCGCTCAATGTCCATTACAATACACAAGTGCGCTCTTTCTTAATGGCTCACTTAAGATCATGCAACACCTTCAAGGTGTTTTCAAAATTTGTGTTGGCTCATCCAGTTGTCCTTCACTTCCGCGCTGGCTCGCTTGATGTGGGAGATGCTCCTGTATCATTTTACAAGGGAAAAACATTTACAGGGACACACCAGAAGGGCATTTATGGCTATCCGTAATTAAAATATGCAGAATGATGTGCCCAAATGCACTAGAAGGAACTTCGTCTTGCCAACATCATTTAAAAGGGAAAAACGTTGGCAAAATTCAAACATGGATATGAATTCATTTTCCATTGTCAGGATACCAATGCCATGCAGACAGGAATACAAAAAAACACTTTTCATCTGTCGGACACCAATACAAAATGCAAATAGGAAATCAAATGTTCTTCTCATTGCCAGAGTACCAATACAATGCAGACAGGAATATAAAAATGTTTTTCATCTCCCGAACACCAATATAAAATGCAGATAGGAAATCAAACATTCTTCCCATTGCTAGAGTACCAATACAATGATGAGATGAATACAAAAATGTTTTTCATCTCTCGGACACCAATATAAAACAAAGACCTGAAATCAATTCATTTTTTTTTTCAATGCCAGAATACTCAAAAATTTGCAAACCGGAAATCAATTCGTTCTTCCAATGCTATAACCCCAATACAACACAGACAACAGTAAGAGAATGAAAGGATCCAATGGGAAAGGTCATGTAATGATTGCTGGGGTTTTTATCAGTCAAGGCATAGAGAAAACCAACTAGGAGAAAAGATAATCCACACGCAGAGGTCGTTGCCAGATGGTGAAATCAACAATCAACCAGGGACAAACATCATGGGTATCCGGCTAACAGGTTTGCACTTCGCTCATCATCCTCGCACAGAAAAGCAGGGCGTTTAGATCCATAGGTCTTTTAACACTAAGGCGACAACCGTAGATCAGGCTCCTCGCCAACTACTCAAGCGAGGACTGGTGAGCTAGGCGTGAAGGCTAAACAACCACGAAGGTCACAATAAACACAACAAGGTGGTCAAGACATGAGGGAAAACGAAGGCCATGGGAGTCAACAACCATTGAGCTAGGCAAAGGAAAGTTTCAGTCACCAATTAAAAATAACATCATTTTACTTTTCCATTAAATAAGCAGATCCAAGCATAAGTCCTAATACATTCTACCATACAAAAATGAAGAGAGTGTATCGTTTCCTGATCGCCCACTCCAAATGACGTCCCGCACGCTCCGTGCAACTCCTGCTCACCGACCGTTGAGACTTCACCGGTACCTCCCAGCCAATGCTAGGGGTACTCTTCTTCCCCCTTAGCCCCCCGAGCTACAAAGGGGCCACACACTCACTATACAGAGATTTCGGCTAGCTCCTAGCTCGCCTCGCAAGGCCGAGCTACCACTCCTCACCGAGCTGGGTATCCCAACTCCCACAAGTTAAGTCAATCAAGTAGATATTTCTACAGCGTAACATTATGAAAACAGAAGAAGATCCTTCATCCTTCTCCTTCCTTCATTATATAGAGTTTTGAACTTCCTTTCTTTCCTAAAATCTCATTTCATTAAAGTTTTAAAAATAAATTCCTAAAAACTCCTCTCCGTACAAGTGTCCCCCATCCCCTACATTCCTCCATAATTTAATTTCTTTAATTAATTAATTATCTTTATTTCCCTCACCCAC
>ML825235.1:2296-12744 GCA_009831015.1 Picea engelmannii | reverse complement strand
TGCCCTTCAAGACGCACTACGTGCTCCAAGGGTGCCAGTCGCCTCTTGATTGACTTGGTAGACATCAATAACCCCCGGAGTCAATAATCCACCAGGTGAACTTGTGGGAGACTAAGGGCCTCTAAGGAATAAGGTCCCCGCCTTATTGCACACCGCTTAGAATCATCATGAGCGACTGTCGCAGTCTTCCCTCACGATATCGTGGGTCCTCTCAAACTAGGTAAATTTTAACCTACAGTTCGAGCCATGACGGGAGTACTAGTAGGCTGTGGCAAGGTTGCTATCCACACCTCTCCCTCAACATCTATGGTAGTCGTGTGTGACCCCTTTACTCCACACGTGAGTCTAGTCGACAAGCTATCATCAACTTGCATCATCAACAAATCATGTCAGAACATATCCATATCATATCATCTAATCAAATGCACTAATATCACGGTAAAACAATCAAACCCCAATGGTACACTCCCTTACTCAATCCAGATTCCAAGGGGTTCCATCGATGCCTCTGCATCCTTGAGGTCAAAAATTGTGCACACTCAGTAAACCGAGTCAATAGCACCTATCTATGTCAATGCAGTAAAACAACATGTCATCAACCCATAACGCCTCATAATCAAAATCAATTGTTTTAGTAGCATAGTAATCCAAATCACTTGCGAGCAAGTGTCCTTAAAGAATAAGTTCGCTCAGTGCACTAGAGCGGGATGTTACATACACCCCCTCTTGGTATAAACTTCATCCCGAAGTTTCACAGTATAAATGATGAAATAAAGTGTATCATAGTATCGTATGTCTATCTATCAAACAAAAATGGAAACTTTTGGCACAGATCATATGCGTCCTTCTAGGTCGTCGAGTGCAAACTATAATTGTCCCACTAGACCTTGACCTGCTCTATCGTTCGACGTCGTAGCTATCGAACACGATGATCCAAAATGTGGATCGGCTCAGCCATGAGCACCCCCTCGTCCATCACCTACAAGGAACTCATGTCAATAACATGTGTAGGATCACTAATATAATGTCTCAAAACAGATACATCAAAACAATCGTGCATGCGCCTCAAAGAATCAAGCAAGGCTAGTCGATATCCCACGTTCCCCTTTCTCTCCACAATCTCAAAAGGTCCCATGAACCTAGGAGAGAGTTTAGTTCCTTCCCAAACATTATCGAACCTTTATACGGTTTAACCCGCAAGAAGACTTGATCACCAACCTCGTAACTACGGTCGACATAGTGTGCATCGACATAACTCTTTTGTCGATCCTCCGCTTCTTTAATCCTTTATCTTATTGTTTTCATTTGCTCTTCCATTTCTTGGATCGCTTCTGGTCCCACCAGGACCCTATTCTCAAGCCGATCCCAACTCAAAGGTGTCTGACACGATCACCCGTAAAGAAAATCGAAAGGCTCCATCTTAATGGTGCTCTGGTAATTGTTGTTGTAAGCGAACTCCACTAGTGGAAAGAATTCTTCCCAATTATTTTGTTGGTCCATCACGTACATGCGCAACATGTCCTCCAAGGTTTGGTTCATTCATTCGGTCTGTCCATTAGTCTCTGGGTGATATGCAGTACTAAAGTTAATTTGGGTTCCCAAGGCCTCTTGGAAACTTGTCCAAAATCATCCAATAAACATTGATCCTTGATCGAATATAATCCTCTTAGGCACGCCATGCAGCCTCACAGTCACACTAATGAAAAATCTAGCTATTTTAGGTGCCTGATACATCGTATGCACAGGAATAAAGTGAGCACTCTTCATCAAAGTGTCTACTACTATGAAAATCGAGTCATGTCTCCTTGCCGTCAGTGGCAATCCAACAATAAAATCGATCGAAATAACCTCCCATTTTGATTCTGAAATAGCGTGTGGTTGTAGTAATCCTATTGGGTGTCTGTGTTTATCCTTTACCTATTGACATTCTAGACATTTGGCCACATAGTTGAATATGTCGGTCTTCATTCCCTTCTAGAAGAATAAGGGTTTAAGGTTTGCCCTCATCTTCGTGACTTCTGGGTGAGCCATGTAAACTACTCTATGAGCCTCTCTCAAGATCAACATCCTCAACTAGTTATTCGGTGGTACGTAGATCCGATTTTTAAACCTTAATAATCCATTGCTATCAAATGAAAATACTTCAAATCGTGGTACCTTCATTGTTATTTGTTTGATAAAACCCTCAACCTCTTTGTACCAGTCATCATTACGCTGTAAAGTTAGAATCTTTTCATGCAAATTCGTTTGAAGAGGCAGCACCGAAAATATGTGTGGTCTCCGAATCAATGCATCCACCACTCGATTCACTATTCATTTTATGTAAGTAATCTCAAATTCGTACTCACTAAGCAATTCCAACCAACGTTGTTGTCACGCGTTCAGGTTGCTTTGCGTAAATATGTGTTATAGTCCACAATGGTCAATCTTTAGTTCAAATTTTCATCCAACAAGATAGTGTCTCCAAACCTTCAAGGCATATAAGATGGCTAACAACTCCAAATCGTGCATCGTGTAGTTCTCCTCATGCCTTCTGAGTTTCCTCGATATGTAAGTGATCACTCATTCATCTTGCATGAAGAATCCGCCTAAGACTTCCTTGGATGCGTCAATGCATACCAAGAAGTCCGCGTCCATGTCAGGTACCTTTAGTATCGGTGTTGTTGTCAACAACTCCCTGAGCCTCCAAAATGCTTCCATGCATTTCTCGGTCCAAACAAACTTCTTTTTTTTCTTCTGCAATTCCATGGTCGGATTTTCTATCTTCAAAAACCCCTCGACGAACCATCAATAGTATCCTTCTAAACCCATGAATCTACGCACTTCTAGGACATTCGTCGGTGCAGGACATTCCATAATGGCCTCGACCTTCACTAGATCCATAGCGATACCTTCACCGAAGATGACGTTCCCTAAGTAGTGGATCTTTGATTGATAAAATGAGCATTTGGATAACTTCCCATACAATTTGTTCTCTCACAGACACTGTAGTACCAAGCGCAAGTGCTCGTCATGCTCCTCCATCATCCGAGAGTAAATCAAAATATCGTCAATGAATACTTGGATGAACTTGTCCAAGTACTCATAGAAAACCCCCTTCATCAATCTCATAAATACCCCTGGGGCGTTTGTTAGTCCAAACAGTAAAATAGTAAACTCGTAATGTACAAACCTCATCTTAAAGGTGGTCTTAGAGATGTCATCTTCCTTAATCCATAACTGGTGATACCCTGATCGCAAATCGATCTTTGAGAACACCGTCATGCCCTTCATTTGATCAAATAGATCATCAATCCTTGGCAATGGATATTGATTCTTGATCGTGGCCTTGTTCAATTGACGATAGTCAATGCAGAGCCTCCACGACCCATCCTTCTTTCGAATGAAAATAACAAGTGCACCCCACGGTGACACACTTGGACGTATCAGTCCCAAGTCCAACAATTATTTTAGTTTCATTCTTAACTCTTGTAATTTCGGGGTCGACATACGATAAGGATTTCTCACTATCAGTTCAGTTCCCGGTTTTAGGTCTATAATGAACTCCAATTCCCTGTCCGACGGCATCCTAGGTAACTCCTCCGGAAATACGTCCAAAAACTCTCTCACCACCGAAAGGTGTTCTAAACCTCCCATTAATCCCTTCTCATTTAATAGAAGGATCGCATAAAGCTTACACCCCTTGCACATGCTCTTTCATAGATGTAAGGAAGAGATGAACCTCAGGGAAACTCCCTGGTTCCATCCTACAATCACACGTCTCTCTCCCTCGTCATCGACCAAGCTCAACCATTTTGTCTTATAGTTGAGTATCGCCTCATGCGATTCCAACCAGTCCATACCGATTACGACATCATAAGATCCTAAGATCATGACGTACAGGTTGGTCCTTGTGAAAAACTCTCCTAGGTTAAGGATACAACCCGTAACCTTTCCTCCAACCTTCTGTTTGTCTCCCGAAGCCATCTCTATGAAGCTAAACTCGTCATGTTCAACTGCCTTTACCTTAATACTTTTTAGTGTTGCACAAAAAATGAAACTCTTGGTAGCACCGTGATCTATCAAAATACCAAGGGTCTAGTCAACGAATATACCTGTCGTCTCGAGCACAGTTGACTGATGCTATGCTTGGCAGTTATTCACTGATGCATGAATCTAATGGGCCTTGCCCATATCTCCCACGGTAGTGGGTCTGGCTAATCCGGATGATCTAGTCCTCTCCACCAGGCAATCACACTGGTAATGTGTCTCCCCACATGTCCAACACCCCTTCTTCGACCCAGTAGTCCTAGTACCTGAAGTAGAAGATGACGGCCCACTGGCCTATAATTATGGTCTGTTCTGCTGAACAGGCCTAAACTATTGCTGTTGCGGTCGACATTGTTGCTGATGCTATGGTCCCCGATAATTTGTCCGCTACTGAGGCGTCAGTCGCCGAGGTGTAGTGAACGTGGGTCCCCTCTGGAAGCCATGATATCCCGGTGTATCTTTGGATGGTGTCTGATGTTGTTGTGCTCCATATGACACCTGCCCTGCTGGTCTCACTGGAGTCCTAGTCTGACCCCCACTAATAAGCTCCTCCTCTACTATGAGGGCCTTTTGGACGACATCATGCAAGGTTTGAGGCATCAAAAACCTGACCTTTGCACGTATGCTACCATTAAGGCCAAACATGAACCTGTGACCTTAAGTTTCTCAGTGTTAAGGTGCAAAGCATACCAGAGAAGCTCCATAAAATGGGCCTTGTACTCGAGCACCGTACGACCACTCTGTCATAAAGTGTTGAACTCGTTGCGCTGACGCTCAATGAATTCCTCTAAAAGGTATTGCTCTCGGAACTGTTCCTTGAACAGTTCCCATGACACGTCTTCGATGGCCATGTTCAGCTACGGTAGGAACATCTTCCACCATAGAAGAGTGCTTCCTTTCAGTTGGAAAACTGCCATGTGGACCTTCATGTTGGAGGTATATCGCAAAGTGCAAAGCACATCGCCATGTTCTCCAACCATGCCTCGGGGGTTGCGCCGTCCGGGGCACCAAAGAACTTAGGAAATTTGACCTTATCAAGTTCACGGTGAATGCTACCAGTACCGACTGGAGTGCACGGTGGAACCTCAATGGGTGCCAGTGCCTTGGCCTCATCTTTGTCCAAACAACTGATCAGTGCCTCAAACATGCGCTGAAAAAGATCTCATCATTCTGACCACATCACCAATTACTGTCTGCTCCTGTCCAACAACCTACTCATCTCCCTAGGGGTTAGATCCCTCAGGCATGGATGATACTAGAGGCATCATGCCTCCTCCTCTAGCACCCCATTGTCTGCCTTTGCGGCGTCCTCTGACCATGATTACCTGCACGAATACAAGTCAACTCAATTAGTAACATTATAATCAAATCATATCAATGAAATCCGTAGTGATCGCAAGTCACCGGTTGAACCCGCTCTGATACCACATGTAACATCCCCATCTTGTATGACTCCTATGATGTAGAACCGGTAAAAGCACCATTAAATTTTGTATTTTTTACTTTTATTTTTTTGGTGTGTGTCTGTGTGTAGGAAGGTAATAATGACATTATACTCAACATCACAACACGATGATGACACAATGCATGCAACTCATGCAACAACAACATAATGTCCTAAGATAAAAGCAAATCAAGCACTTGGAAGTAATGTACAACATTCAACCAACGAAAAATAAGAATGACTACCCGCTCGTCCTACCCTGCAATGGTTAGGACCTCCAAGACACATAAGCAACGCTCAAGCCCAGGTTCCCATCGATTTTGACCATTTAAGGTCTCAGGGCTGGCGAATGTTTTGAGGAACAAGGAGGTGTCTACATCTTTCCTGACACAAGTAGACCAAGCCTACTAATCTAAGGGCAATCATCCTAACAACCCAAAATTAATTACACAAGTAACTAGAACCCTTACAGTGAAAAAAACCAATCACATTGAACATTTACTAAACCACGTACAAACATTAATTAATATTAAACAAAAACCATTAATAAAGGTTAAAAGGTCATTATCTATGACTTAAATTGGCATTAATTGCAGATCAATTAACCAGTCTGAATTCCATTAGTCAACGAGTTACCCACCGAACTTAACATGAATTACGCCTCAAATTTAGCTAGTCTGGGTTACCAATAACGCGATATCTATAAATCCAACTAACCATAAACTTGAATAACAACATTAACATTCTTAAAGTGGAATGCTGCCTATAGCACTTATGAACAATCAAACCTCAACATTAGTCTAGATATAATGACTGAACTAACCACACTAGCTGTTTATTATCATTGAGGAGGAAACTGCCATCTAATAACATTGTTGTAGAAAATCAACAAGGTAATTACATATCTATTACATAACAATTTATTACAACAGTTAACAAGGCATTTAACATAATGATTAACATAATCAATTAATTGAGTAATAACAGGGTAGTTTGCATGACTATTTTCATAACAAGTATTATCACACTAAAAAGGCGATTATCATGTTAATTAACATAACAATTAATATAATAGTAGCAAGGCAATTTATATGACGGTTAACATAACGATTAATAACGAAAAAACAAGGCAATTTACATAACTGTTAACCATTTAACTTGCTGCGACATTTAATCAACAAGTAGGAATCTGCTGACCATTCAGAGTGTTGTAGCAATTGTTCTGACATTTAGTAAGGCAATTAATATATCATTTAACATTGCAATTAAGAAGCCAATTAATTGTAGCAATGGTTCTGGTAAATTTGTGGTCATTCCAGCAAGTTCAGTCAACATTCTAAAGGAAAAAATCAAGGGTAATTACAGCAAACTCTGGCAACATTCTAAAGGAAAAATCATGGGTATTTAAACATCAATCAAAGTCAACTTTTAAAGGCAATAATCATGGGCATTAAACAATGGTCTCAAAGAAGTTTTGAATGGCAAACTGTGAGCATTTAAACAACGATCTCAAACATGCTTTGAATGGTAAAATCGTGAGCATTAAACAACGATCTCAGACATGTTTGAATGGTAAAATCATGAGCATTAAACAATGGTCTCAGACATGTTTTGAATGGTAAAATTGTGAGCATTAAACAATGGTCTCAAACATGTTTTGAATGGAAAAATGTGAGCATTTAAACAATGATCTCATACATGTTTTGAATAGTAAAATCGTGATTATTAAACGATGGTCTCAGTCACGTTTTGAATGGAAATTCGTGAGCATTTAACCACAATCTCAGCCACGTTTTGAATGGAAAAATTGTGGGTAATTAATCAGCTATCACAGTCTCATTTTAAAAGGGAAAAACATGTACATGGACACACCATAAGGGCATTTATGGCTATTCATAATTAAAATATGCAGAATGATGTGCCCAAATGCACCAGAAGGAACTCCATGTTGCCAACATCATTTAAAAGGGGAAAACGCTGGCAAAATGTAGACATGGATATGAATTCGTTTTCCATTGCCAGGATACCAATGCCATGTAGACAGGAATACGAAAAAATGTTTATCATCTTCCAGACACCAATATAAAATGCAGATAGGAAATCAAATGTTCTTCCCATTGCCAAAGTACCAATACAATGCAGACAGGATTACAAAAACGTTTTTCATCTCCCGGACACCAATACAAAATGCAAATAGGAAATAAAAAAATCTTCCCATTGGCAGAGTACCAATACAATGCAGACATGAATACAAAAACTTTTTTCATCTCCCAGACACCAATATAAAACGCAGACCTGAAATCAATTCGTTTTTTTTTTTTTTTTCAATGCCAGAATACTCAAAATTTTGCAGAACATAAATGAATTTGTGCTTCCAATGCTATAACGTCAATACAATGCAAACAACAGTAAGATAACACAAGGATTTGATGGGAAAGGTCATGGAATGATTACCGGGGTTTTTATCAGTCAAGGCGTAGAGAAAACTAACCAGGACACAAGATAATCTACACGCAGAGGTCGTTGCCAGATGGCGGAATCAACAATCAGCCAGGGACAAACATCAAGGGTATCCAACTAACAGGTTCATCCTTCGCTCATCATCCTCACTTAAAAAAGAAGGGTGTTGAGATCCATAGGTTTTTTAATGCTAAGGCGACGACCATAGATCAGGCTCGTGGCTGACTGCTCAGTCGAGGACTGGTGATTTAGGGATGAAGGCTAAACAACCACGAAGGTCACAATCAACACAACAAGGTGGTCAATACATGTGGGAAAACGAAGGCCACATGAGTCAACAACCATTGAGCTAGGCTAAGGAAAGTTTCAGTCAACAATTAAGAAAAACATCATTTTACTTTTCGATTAAATAAGCAGATCCAAGTATAAGTCCTAATACATTATACCATAAAAAAATGAAGAGAGCGTACTGTTTCCTGATCGCCCACTCTGAATGACATCGAGCGGGCTCCATGCAACTCCCACTCGCCGACCGTCGAGACTTCACCGGTACCTCCTAGCCAATGCTAGGGGTACTCTTCTTCCCCCTTAGCTCCCCGATCCACAAAGGGGTCACACACTCACTATCCAAAGATTTCAACTGGATCCCAGCTTGCCTCGCAAGGCTGAGCTACCACTCCTCACCGAGCTGGGTATCCCAACTCCCACAAGTTAATTCAGTCAAGTAGATATTTATGCAGCATAACGTTACACAAACAGAAGAAGATCCTTCATCCTTCTCCTTCTTTCATGATATAGAATTTCGAACTTCCTTTCTTTCCTAAAATCTCATTTCATTAAAGTTTTAAAAATAAATTCCTAAAAATTCCTCTCCATACAAGTGTCCCCCATCCCCTACATTCCTCCATAATTTAATTTCTTTAAATAATTAATTATCTTTATTTCCCTCACCCACCTAGAGTTACTCCTAGAATCACTCCTAGGTGTCCCCAAATTTTCTTACAGGTTTTAATGGCTTTCCCTATTATTAAATTGCTAGTTCAGTTTAAATTAGAAATCTCTTAAATGGTAGATACTTTTTCTAAGATTGACTTTTTGCTTTTTCCCTTATGTTCCCCTTTTTCCCTTTTTATGTTTACCTTTTTTCCTAGTTTCCTATTTTTTTTAGATTTTCCCTCTTTCCCCTTTTTAATTAGAACTCAAAAAGCCAGGTGTGGAAATTAACCATTTTTCCCTTTTCTCATTTAATTAGTATTTTAAAATTATCAAAATAATAAAACTATTAATTCCCCTTTTCTTTTAAATTTTAATCCAACAGTTTTTTTTTTTTTAATGAATAAATTAAATTTCTTATTCCCTTCATGTTACAAGATTTAACGAAGGTCATAATTATTATTTATGTGGTTTTTTATTTTTATTATTCTTATTGTTATTTTTTTTATAGAGAGATAAAATTTTACCACTAGCATAGTTTAGACTTAAACCTTAAGTTTTCGTACAGGGAAACATTTAATTAGGGAATTTGTTTTTAAAATTTCTTAACATGTTATTCGTCCTAAGGCCGTCTAGGTTCATTCCTCTATCATCAACAATGTGACGTGCCTTTCAGGACACACTAGGTGCTCCAAGGGTGCCACTCGCCTTAATTTATTTCCCTTGCACGACGTGCCCTTCAGGACGCACTATGTGCTCCAAGGGTGCTACTCGCCTCTTTACTGACTTGGTAGACATCAATAACCTCTAGAGTCAATACTCTGCCAGGTGAACTTGTGGGAGATTAAGGGCCTCTAAAGAATAATGCCCTCACCTTATTGCGCGCCCCTTAGAATCATCGTGAGCAACTATCGCAGTCTGCCCTCATGACATCGTGGGTCCTCTCGAACTAGGTAAACGTTAACCTACAGTTCGAGCCATGGTGGGAGTTCTAGTAGGATGTGGCAGGGTTGTTGTCCACACCTCTCCCTTAACATCTCTTGTAGTCATGCGTGACCCCTTTACTCCACATGTGAGTCTGGTCTCCAAGCTATCGTTAGCCTGCATCATCAACAAATCATGTTAGAACATATCCATATCATATCATCTAATCAGATGCACTAATATCACAGTAAAACAATCAAACCCCAATGGTAGACTCCCTGACTCAATCCAGAGTCCAAGGGGTTCCATCTATGCATCTGCATCCTTGAGGTCCAAAATCCTGCACACTCGGTAAACCGAGTTAATATCACTTGTCTATGTCAATGCAGTAAAACAACATGTCATCAACCAATAACGCCTCATAATCAAAATTAAAAGTTTTAATAGCATAGTGATCTGGATCACTTGCGAGCCAGTGTCCTCAAAGAATAAGTTCGCTCAGTGCACCAGAGAACGATGTTACATAACAATGCTTAATATGTTATAGTAATATATGTTGTAACATATTACATTGTAATATGTTATGACATATTACATTGTAATATCTTATGAAAAATCTGCGTTAATATATCACTCAACAAATAGAAAACATAAAATT